>CACRXK020006061.1:0-26253 GCA_902702795.2 Paramuricea clavata
ATAAACGCCGCGAAACTGTACTAAAAGAATCTTTGCGTACAAAGCAGACCTGCCAAGTGTCACGCATTTGGCGTGAACCTTGCAATTTGAAGCCGAAACATATTTAACAAGACAATATGCACAACGTTGCAATTTGCAGTTACATGACAGAATGAACAGAGTGGATGTAAAGTTGTGTGCTTCAATTCTTGCGTGTAAATTGCCCGCGTGTAAATTGGACCTTTTATAATAGTTTAGCGGCCATTTTAGTTGTTTGCTTTCCAATTTGCGCAAAAGACGCATTCTCTAAAACGTTTTCAGGGCGTGGTCTTTGCCAATTAATAATCACCAATTGCAAATGAACAACAACTGTTTTTCTTTTACTGAACTAAGCATCCTTGTGTTAGCTAGCGAGCCTGAATTAGAAAAATAATCAGATTATCTGATGATGACATCATCATGATTGATGTACATATTGTTTCATCGTCATTGATGTACACAGCCAGAAACGCCACAGACTTTAGTGCTGCAAGTTGCGGATTCTACCGACCTGCTGCAAGTTGTCAACAAGTTGCAGCATGCTTGTTGAAGTCATCAACTTGCAGCAGCCTGTTGAAATCAGGCTTGCTGCAAGTTGACATTTGCAGACTTGATGCAAGTTGTTTCATCAACTTGCATCAATTCTGTGGACTCAAGTTTTGACAAGTTTGATGGAACAACTTGCAGCAAGTCTGATGAAGGCATCAATGTTGATGCAAGTTGAGAAAATCAGGGTTGCTGCATGCAAGTTGTTATCCGCAGGCTTGCTGCAAGTTGTTCAAACAATTTGCGGCAAGCTTGTGGATAACAAGTCTTGACAAGTCTGATAAAACAACTTGCAGCAAGTCTGTTGAAATCAGGCTTGTTGCAACTTGACATTTGCAGACTTGCTGCAAGTTGATAACATTTTATTTGACTTGTTCACAGACTTTGTTTATTATTTATCTATGAAAATTCGGCCGTGAAAAGCAGTTTCCTCATAGGCAGCCCACTAAACGACTGAATTTAAATTAAAACTGCAGTTCACAAATTAGCGACTGAATATATTGCTAAGTGTAGCTTATATTAATTAAATCGCCACCCGACTGCACTATCGACCAACTGACGTATAGTTATATACTGTAGTATACCTAAGCCTAAGGTTGGCAAGGTGTTTGAACTACACACATGCAAGATATATATTTTAAAAAGAAGAAAGAAAATAGCCCTAAAAACAATAGTGCAGTCGGGTGGCGATTTAATATAATCTACACTTAGGAATATATATCTCGCTAATTTGTGATTATTTTCGTTAATTTTAATATTTTCACTGCAGTTTTAATTTAAATTCAGTCGTTTAGTGGGCTGCCTATGGCCGGAGCAAGCGATGCGAACACATCCTGATATCAGCTTGATGATGGCAAGTTGAACTGATCAAGTCTGCAGCAGACCCGCTGCAACTTGCGCGTTTCTGGCTGTGTACATAAGTTTCATTCTGAGTAAGTGATACATAACTTTACATTCTGGGGGAAGCATGCAAAATTATTGCAGAACTATATATCCAAAACTGAAAAGCGGTTGTAAAATATTTTAGTTTATTTTTTGTAAAATATTAAATTTTATAAAAAATGTTCACAAGGCCAAGGGCCATGCACATATAGAAGCTCATTCAGTTGATGCCGTCGTGCTGGCTCGAGTTGTTTAAATTGTCTGTTATTTCTTACTCGTGGATCACATTATTGGAGAAATTTTATTTTTTAATCAAGTCCAGTTTTGAGTTTTTCGGCATTCAGTCGAATTTTGCATCTGTCCATGTTTTGTATTATGCCTGGATTACAGCCTCGTACCCAGGCGCAAATAACTAAAATAGGCACTCCCCAAGCGCGGGGGTGTTTGGGGAGGACTCGACGGGGTTCTCTAGCTTTGTTTCCCGCGTCCTCCCCAAGCACCTCCGCGCGCTTGGGGAGTGCCTATTTTAGTTATCTGATCTATATAAAAACACGGTAGTGTGCCTATTTTTAGTTGTTTGCGCCTGGGTACGAGGCTGCCTGGATTAACAAAGATGAGAATTGGTGAGTATATAATATATAATAGAGAGCTACGAGTACGACTTCAACTACGAGTTTCGTTGTTTGTACATGTTCGTCATCTTCTTAATTCCGCTATTACGTACGCACGTGACGCCACAATCTCGTAGTAGATGCTTGTTTCACTTCCAATCGAGACTTTTCAAAAATCTCGTTGTCAATTTGGTCACGGCTACGAGATTTATGAGGCGTCAGTACATAATGGCGTAAGAATATGGGGTATCCAAATAAACCAATCGCGTAGTCGTAGTTGTAGGAATATCTAAAGCTGCTCTCTAATATGGTCACAACTTCTGGTGAAGAAAAACTGGATTATGATATCAATCCCATAACCGTAATGGGTAAAGGCTATTAGCCAGTACCAGGTTTGCCAAGATGAGCTTGCAATGTGGATTTGCACCAATTAGGACCAAAACCACGTTTGGTACCAACAAATTTAGGCGGATAATTAAGCCGGCCTCTCTCAAGTAGATCCCCCGCTAATGTTAGGATGCTTAAATTATGTCTTTCATCCCTCCTGTTGCTGCCTTGAACATGGCCTCATGTTGTACAAAAATATCGATTCAGGCTAGATTCAGGATCGAGCAAAATTATATCTTAGTTATCATAAACCATTTACTGTATATACAAACCGTATTTCTATGATACAAAGTTACAAACACTGCGTTTCTCAAGTCCTTCACTACAGGTTATTCTGAATGCTGTATAGTGACAAGGAGGAGGCTATGTTTAGATGCACTGGCCACATTTTCCTGATCGAAATACCGCTGCTGTGTTTTTCGATTCATATATTTAGCTCTGGAAGTTTGGAACAATATTCACTATTGTCTATTGACCATTAGTATTTCAAAATTTGTTCAGCAAAATATGCTGATTTTATATATATCGTAAGAAAACTAAATGAATGAGTTCCAAAAAGAAGCCATTCAATGCATGGGCCAGCACTGTCAAGAATGTTGATTTTTCCAAATAAATGCAAACAAAGTGAAAACCGGTGCTAATGGTATAGGGATAGCCTTTCCTGCAACCTTCCCCAGCATAAAAAGGTCCCTGTGGTATTAAGTGAACGTGCTTGTCGAGTTTAATGATGTCCTATTCTTTGCAGGTAACAGCAGCCAATGGTAATCGAGCATTGACATTATTGGTTGCAGTAACGGCAACCACTATATCAGTCTTTACAGTTCCTGTTATGACTACATGGCTGATACCAGCATTTCAGACCGCTAGTGTTAGTTTCCTAACCATATTACCCAGCGTGATTCTGTTTATACTTTTGCCTTTGATTGTAAGTATCGCTATTTTAAACGTTTGCATGTGTATTCCGCGAATTATTTTTACGTTTATGTTATTTTGGTGAATTTGTCATTATTATTCATAATTAGATATTTATTATAATTAGATATTCATATATTTTTTGTGCTAAAACCGGTTATTTTACAAATTACCGCCACTGAAAACTCCTCTGTTTTCGAATTTTAATAAAATCAGTAAATTATTATGGTTTTTCATGGCAACAAAAACATGTTTGCAGAAATATAAATCCGGCTAACTGTGTAATGTAGGTCTTTGTTTAAATGTGTTGTAAACAAGCTTACTTATTAAAAAATGCAAGATAATCTCTTTTTGTGTGCCTGAATCTAGTTTAGAATTACTCCACTTTTCCATTCGGTTTTCATCACAATATTGGTATGATTATTTCTTCAGGTTGGACGACTTTTAAGATTCATTGGATTGGTAAAAAAGGTTGTTACCAAACTATATACATCTCTGAAGTTTGTTACTTCTGGGGCTTGTTATGTTTTGGGTGAAAATTAGTCAAGCAACAGCGAAAGGAGACCTTCAAAAATTTTCACCTTGGATGGTTGTGGCTGTCACAGCTCTTGGTACAGCTGTGATTACGTCATTTCTTGTTTTTACCTTCATATTTGCTTCTCTACTACGGCTACCTAAGAAATCAATCCTTGCTGTTACAGTGCTTTCATCAGCAAGAAATTCAAGTATAGCTATTGCTGTTATTGAAAATTTACCAGACAGTGTTGGGGACAAAGATCTCATGTTTTTCCCCATAATATTTGTCTATTTGGCTATGGTTGTTATTATCAATAGTTTTGGTTATTTTATGACAATCAAGAAAGAGGAAAATGACATTGAACAAGATAAGGACACCCTTGAAGACAAAGTTGATAGTGCAGACAAACTTACTTTAGTTGAAAATTCGTCAGTGGAACAGATAACTTCATATAACATACCAAATACATTGAACTGCATTACATTATCAACAGTACAGTGGTGTACTGCTGTATAAAGACGATCCTTAGATTTTATCCGTGTATCACTAATACTAGTATGTGCAGGGGAATACACGCTTCCGCCGGAAATCACGTCACCTTGGCTATATAGAACCTCGTTTTCATGATTGGGATGATAGGTCGCGTACGTCACGTACACGAAAAGGAGGCTCTCTAGCCAAACTGACGTACTTTCCGGAATGGTGTAATTCTATAATAATATTTCTAAGCTTACCAGAAAATTTTAACCAGAGTTTGTTTAGAGTGCATCATGAGTTGTTTTATTTAAATCGAGTGAAACCCTTGTCAAAGATATTTAAAACAGATTGAGCAGCATTAGAAGCAGATTTAGCAGGTTTCAGTACCCTTGCAACTCTATTCTGAAGTTTTTGAAATCTATTAGAAAGACTCGTACCCAGGGTACCCCATGGATAACTCCCATACGTTTGTTATGAATGCCTTAAATGCCAACACTCGTGCGTATTTATACTATGATTGACTGGGTGTGCGCTCTTCACATGCGTGAAAAGACCGGCACTGGCCTTCAAGTTTGTCTTCAAATTTTTCGGTTGGTGGTAGCGTTCCAGTTATATTAATTTCAATGGTTATAATAGACTCAAACATGTCCCAATTTCCCGCGATGCAACAGGTCTAGTTCCTGTTGACAAGCTAAGAATTTTTTTATGTAATCACAAATTACATACATATTTATCGCCTAAAATGGTAACAATTGCAATAATTGCAACTATAGGACCTTCGGCAGGAATCGAAATTAAAGCTTACATATTTACATTCAAACATAGAGAAATGGTCAAAAAAACATATACTATGAGCATAACTGAACAAATACACGAAGGAGATACACTAAGTAATAATATAAAATCATATAATTACTGTTTTTCGTGCGTACTTGTATACGAACGAAAAACGCTAAACTGGATGCAGCCGGCTTAAGAGTAGAATACGTTCCATAAAGTAAGTATGGAATAAGTTAAGGAACTTATTCTATACGTAACTTATTTCATAACTTATACATAACTTATTAACTTTAACAAGGACGTCGGAAGCGGGGGGGGGCAATAATTTCCATTTGTATAAGCAAAACACACAAAAGAACTAGAAAAGCCCCCCCCCCCCTCCCCCATAGTGATTTACTTCCGACGGCCTTGTTTATACTTTACGTAACTTTATATTCAACTTTTTCCACACTTAACTTCATACTTTACTTAGCTTTATACTTAACTTATTCCATACTTTATTTCACTAAACACTTAAGTTTTTCCATACATAAGTTAATCCCTTAACTGTGCACTGAACCGAATATATGAACATGCAAAGTCGGTTAGCCTCGAGCGACATGTACAGACGAACATGCGACTTGTCGAGAAAGAGTTAACTGGAATGCAGACTTCCGCGTTTTATCCCCAAATTCCGCGAATTATCTCCAAATTCCGTTTCCGCAATTCCGGATCCGCGTTTTATCGAGGAATATTTGATAACGACCGAATATGGAAGCGGAAATTTTCTGATCCGTTTGATCATGTCATATGTGCCGCTTTGAAAAAACTTCCCATATACTGCTTGCTATACGCGAGGTATGGTATAAAACTTCCCATATGTACTGCTTGCTACCTGAGGTATGGCATAAAACTTCCCACATACTGCTTGCGGAAACTTGAATATCTTCTAAACTTTTCGTTATTCTCTCAAAGCCAAAGGCCGTATATCGATTGAGTAAAATGCTCCTTGTATTCAAGCCCTTTCATGTGGAAAGTTTCGTTTGAATACAGTGAGTAGAAATGTTTATTTTGAATTTTTGTGATAGCCACTATGTCAGAGGCTTGCTTGATTGCTTAGTTGCTTTCTTAAATGTTTGTCTTGGACCATATTACGTCTATGTACGTCACACTCCCGCAACCTTTCCGGAGCAATGCAATTCAAATGCAAATTATCCGCGAATTAACTGAATTAGCTTTTCTACGTATGTTGTTTTGTTTACATACACTATGTTGCACTGAGCAGAGTAACTAGTGAAGGGCTGTACATTACCGTCCTCTGTGAAAACAAAATTGCTGTTGATCCAAAAGTTCGAACTGAAATCAAGAACTGAGAACAGAGAGGGCACTCCAACTTCGTATAAAACCACTGCATAAAATAGACGACAATTCACGTCTGAAACTCCATTTGAATGCACGTTCTCTTCATAAACTTGGCTTTTGAGGACGTTCGTAAACACATTTCTTGTCTTTCTAGCAGTTTTTACCGAAACACGATTTGTTCCTACAGAATCCAACGAATTATATACCATTAATGGATTTGAAAATATATATCTTTCGCATGCAATGACACGTAACGCTCACTCTGCTCCTGTAAATAACGTAGGACCTTATTATATATGGCACAGCAATATATACAACAAGGGACCAGGTGTCATTCCTTCCTGGATATCCTTATTCGCACAATATCAACGGCATCGAGCTCACAATAATTAAGATAACAAGCCATCCAGATTTAACAATCGTTACTATTTATCGTTCACCACAAATTTCAATTCAGCAATTGTGCGCGCATTGACAGAGATCTTGAAATTTCTGCCGGTAATGAAAGTGTGATAATTGGTGATCTAAACTGGCTAAATGTAACGGATAGAAGTAGTTTGTACAATGTGATGGTAAGAGACAATAATTATATCTAGTTAGTTACCTCCTTTACCACGGATAATAAAACTATTATTGACTACATCTTTTCAAAACTAGCCTGAAAACAGACCTGCGTATTCGTCCGCCCTAAAATTCGCGGGTCGACGGAAAGGGCGAAACATACAAGCTGCTCCATTTACAGTTCGGAGTGCTCCGGATTTTCGGAACACTAATGGACAGAAGACAGTTACATGACTGTTCTGAACTGTCCTGACTACCCCGATTTTCGAGTAGGGGCAGCCGGAACAGACACGTGACACTGCCTATTTTCACGTGATTGGAAATGGAGGCGACATATTTTATGTATCCAATGCATACTGCATAGAACCTTATTTTGAAGGGTTAACCGCTATATATCGACATATAATTATTATATGCTATTATACGCCAGGGTTGGGAAAAATCAACGAGTAAAAACGTTGCAAAAGCATACTTAGATATACAAATAACAGCAAATCATTATACTCTTTATTATTCGAATAACTAATTAATATAGTAATGCATGTTTTTAAGTTTAGATATAGGTAATGAGAACCATATTGGTGTCCTAGTAATAAATTTATGCCACAATAGTCCCTAAATGTTAGATAAAAAATGTGGTGTGAAATATGATAGTGTGATGGCCTCGTGTTGTTTGCACAATGTATGCTTGCGAAAAAATGTTGTATATGATAAACCTTAGAATAAAAAATAAAAAACCACTTGTATGTGTATAAATGTGAACCTAAGAAATATAAGTGTAGGTGTAGATTTTTTGAACATAAAATTGGAGATGCGTGTGTGAAATTGTAACGGTAAAATATCCTGTTGTGTAAAAAAATTTGATCAGACTCGAGGAATATGATCTCGCTGTACTAAAAAGCTTGTATGGAGGCATGTAAAATATATAAAGCGAGAGGAGATAGTCATGTATGTAAAATTCAGTATCTCTGTACGCGGCGTTTCGTCCTTCATGAAATCGTCAGCAGGGATTGGGGTTGGCACATGTGATAAGAAGGATAGAATATAGAAACCGATTTGGATTACAGAGTGAATAAACATAAAAATAGTAAAATGTGTGTATGATTATTGTGAAATAAATATAAAGTATAAAGTGTCTTACCAAATTCGCTGATATTTTTTGTCAAACGAACACGTTGGGCCATGATTGTAATCACCAAGGGATGTGGTATATAACTATAGCGTTTATATATAGAGCGTCTGTATGCAGCTGTATAAATTGCGTGTTTGGTCATACGCAGCGGGTGAGTAAGATGAACAGTACATGTGGGTGTTTAGGTTGTTGTCATATGGATTGTAGGGGTGTTGAGGGATTATTTTGGAAATTGTGTATACTGGGTTGTATCTGTTTACTTCATGTAATGATAGTGTTTGTTAGTGTTTGTGAACTTGTTATTTTATGTTGAGAGTGTTATTTAAAGTGTTGTGTCAGTAGTGTTTTGAGATGTTTTTTTGAGTCTTGGGGTAAAAAATGGTTGAGCCTGGGGAGGGGGTAGTGAACTGAGATAATGGACTTGAGTGTTTGTTTTATTGTTTAGGGATCGGATGTGTGTTATATTAATAGTTATAATATAGCATTTGTAAATTCTGAACGCTGATTGACTAAGAGCCGTGTTGATATAACTCAATGTCAACACGGGAAATTTTCCGCAGCTTGTAAACACGGAAATTTTTCTTATCCTTCGGGCTTTTGACATTGCTATATATTACAAAAAAAATATAAAACATTTTTTCCGTATTGATATATAGTTATATCAACACTCGTGGAAGTTGGGAAAACTCGAAATTGTATGAAAACACCCCGCCCTTCGGGCGTCGTGTTTCCATACAATTTCTCGTTTTCCCAATTCCACTCGTAATCAACACGGAAAATGTTTTATATTTGTTAACTGTAATGTGCAACAGGTTTGTGTGGTTGGCCATTGTTCAATGCATTTACTTAGTATTACTGTTGTATTGAGTTGCGAAGATTGGTCTGTTAGTTGCTTTATTTGCATTTTCTGTTTTGTTGAGTATGTCATTTTGCGTGTATATAGTAGGCCTAGTGCTTTGTTAAGTGATGTGATAATGTTGTCATGTTTGTGAATGAAGACAATAAGTATGCTGTCCAGTCTTTGCTGTAGTTTCTTGCTGTTGGTGGTGATGCGTATATATCGTAGTGCTTGGCTGTAGATAATAGAGTTTTTGCATGTTTGGCGGTAGGAGGAATTTTGATTCAGGAGTAGAGTTCTATCAGTTGGTTTGATAAATTATGTATACGTCTGATTTGAGTTTGTTGTTGGAATTAATGTAAATAGTTGTGGCAAGGAAGTTGACTGATTTTTATTTTTTATGAGTAATGGGTAGTCAAATTTAATTGTGGGATGGAAGTTGTTAATGTATGACACTGAGAATTTCTGGAGTTTTTCATTGTCATGGGTCCAAATTGCAAATGTGTCATCTATGAATATTATCCATTTAATTGGTATAAGACCCTGTGGTGCTTCGTTGAGAAGCTTCCGTTCCAATATTGCCATGAATATGTTTGCATAGGTAGGTGCCATAGATGATCCCATATCGGTACCATGAATTTGTAGAAAGTGTTCATTGTTAAATGTAAAGGAGTTTTTATTAAGTATGAGAGATAAAATCTCATAACTGATTGTTTTATTTGAGAAGTTATTATATTGTTTTCATTCAACATATCTACACAGGCTTGGATGCCAAGATCATTAGATATGTTGGTATAGAGGCTCTTAACATCAAATGTGATAAGTATTTAAGTTTAGAACATGATCTCTGTCTCTGACACCACCTATACATTTTATCTACATTAAATTACATATATACACACATATGTTTCCAAGTTTACCAAATATAACCCATAACATATAATCTGACAATTATCTTTCACATTAGACAAAAAAATAACACTGTCAATTTTCGAGTCATATGCTCTTTAAAAAACAAGTTAAAAAAGTTAGATTTTTAAAAAACGTTAGAGAGTGTTAGGGTTGAGGTTAGGGTTGGGCCATTAGGGGAGGTTGGCGAATTTATCATAAACGTAATATATAATGCACGATGACATGCTAAAATTGGATTACCTTTTTTATACACACTGTGGCTGAAGCGAATCTAAAGGAGAAATTTCACTCGACTTTCAGGAGTAATGCCCAGTCTTCAAAGAGTTGACCCCCCTCCCCAATCGCCACAAAAAGAATTCGCTCAAAAAGGCTAAATCCGTAGAATAAATAAGGTGACACTAACCCCTCACCTTTTTTTTAAGGTGACTTTTCCAACTTATTAATTTAATTCCGAGGAGAAATGTCTGGGAAAATTTATGTCTTCGATGTATTTTATAATCTTCGGAATTCAGCAAGATTTCACCCCAAAAATTCTTGAAATCACATCCAGGGATCCGACTCTAGATTTCAAAATTTTCCCGGGGATGCATGATGCCCCTCACCCTAGACGGTCTCACGCCTTTGGCGTTCGCTCCGCCAATGAAGGTCTGGCTACGCCACTGGTTAAACATGAGATATCATCCGGCAATTGTTCAATCCTTCAATTTATATATCTTTTTATGTTTTATCTATATCAATGCAGATATTATAATACGAATAAATCTTGTTTAGGGACGAACAGGAATCGTAGGACTTAAAGGATTACCAGGAACAAAGGGGTTAAAGGTGAGAAATTAGCGATCTGTCTTTCTGTCGAACTGTAACCATTGAGCATTAATTAAGGTGGTTTTCCACCCTGAACACATTTTTTTCACCATATTTGAGTCAAGTTTTATAGATTATACTTAGCTGACACAGTATCAGTAACTTTTACATTCGTCGTCGCCATAGTAACTAGGATAGGCCGCCTTATAGGCTAAAATATAGGGTTTGCTCCAAAACTAGGATGTGAGCCAAACTAAATTACTGAGGATCTTATTGAAACAGCTTTAATGGACCTAAAAAAGTACGCAGGCACAGGATTTATTTTAACGTGCAGTTCTACACAAAATGTGTAGTCCTAAACCCATTTGTGCAGTTCTTAAAACTCAAATGTGCAGTCACCAAATTAACAAAAATATAACCTCAAAACAGTCTTCTCATTTACTCGTTTCCCTTGTGGACGCTCCAGATGCCAGAAATGCTGTCATAATATCATTGAGCATCAAAACAGGGCGTAGGAACCGGGGGCAAGGGAGCCAAGCCCCCCTCATGTTTTTAGAAGACATAAAAAGTGCCATTTGCCTTCGTGAAAACTGTTGTTCAGATTACATTTTTGACCGCTCACGGATGTCGCAAAGCAACTTTTATATAATACCTTATTAAATTCTAATCGTTTAATTGGCTGTTTATGGTCACGTGATATTGAATAGAAAATTCCATTTCCCAAGAGTGCAATGGAACACGTTCCATTGCACTCTCCGCGAGTGCAATGGAATAAAACGTATAGTACAATTGCACTCGTTGTGTTTTCGATAAATCGCATCTTTCAAAATGCTTCTCATACGAATCTATTAGTCTATTTTGGTATTATATAAAACAAATAATGAATGTTTCTTCGTGCAATGGTAAGAATATTTTCATTCGGTGAAAGATGAAATGTTCCATTCAACTCGGCTGTCGCCTCGTTGTATACTGTGAGTCTTTGTGGTTACTTGAGTGTGGGGCAGTTAAACAATGAGAAATGACAAGCCTGCTTGACGAGCACTGTTTGCCAGCATATTGGGCCTTTCAGAACCAGAAATCGGGCTGTAGCTAGGCCTTGACCGATTGTGCTCGTAAAATGCCAAAAAGTTGCCAGTTAAAATGCCAAAAGTTGCTGCGTAAAATGCCAAAAGTTGCTAAAATGTTGCCAAAAATACAAAAAGTTTCTCCTAAACTTCAAAAGTTACACCTACTTGTTACCCAAATTTCACGTTATTTTCACGCATACTTAATTAAAGCGTCTATATTTTTTAATAAGTGCCAAATAATACCTCCCAAGAGTCAAGATAAATTTCTTGAAATTTGAACATGAAAAAGTTTTTAATAAATCGTTCGCATCAACATATTTAAAAAACAACTTTTACTATAAAACAATAACTGTAAATTTGCTCTCTGTTTCTGATAAATGATAGACCTTATGCATAATGACGTCACAAGGCTTGATGCCCGCGACGAATGCTGGTCTTATATTATTAATTAGTAGTCATCGCCCGAGAAAATTAAACAATTCAAAATGGCCACTATCGAAATTTCCCCGGGCGATTACTACCAAGACCAGCATTCTTCGCGGGCATCAAGCCTTGTGACGTCATTATGCATAAAGTCTATTAGCAATTTAAATTTTTAAAAATGAGGACGCCATCTTGTTTTTATGGTTGAACACATGCACAGAGAACCCAAGTACGTAATACTAAGTTAAGGGCCATCAGCCGCAACACGCGGTCGTAACGTGAGGGGGTCGTAACGTGAGGGGTCGTAACGTGAGGGGGTCGTAACGTGAGGGGTCGTAACGTGAGGGGGTCGTAACGTGATGGGCTCCTGTGGCTAATCATCATGAAATAAACATTAGAAAGTGTTTTCATTATCAAAAATTTTTATTTTGGCTTAATTTTGCTAAAATTTGCTAAAAAAATGCTCTGAAAAGTAAATGTTGCTTGAAGTGAAAAAAGCTGCTCCGAAAGCAAAAAGTTGCTAAAAAGTTGCCGAGCACAATCTGTCAAGGCCTAGCTGTAGCAGGACAAATGGCAAAATTTGCACAGTGCTTGTTTGCAAAAACAACTGCAAACTGCTTTACTCTTTCTGTCACTTTCATTTCATCTCATCCATGAGTCGCCCTCAATGGCCTTTCATTTATGATTGTATTTAATTTCCTTTCCGGGAAAAATTTTTTAGAGAAAACATTTCCGGGAAAAATTTTTTAGATGCCCTTTTCATTACAAAAGCGCCCCTCGAAACCGGTCTTCCCCCAACTTTTTGATGCTTCCTACGCCCCTGATCAAAAATCTAAATGTTTTCTGGGAGAGGATCACCAGACCCTCGTAGTTTCCTCACAAATCACATACGTGCTGGGGTGATGGAACAGGAGGTAAAATTGGGGCGAGTGAAGCTATCCAAAAGAGATTAGAGTGGGAGAACTTAATATTCTTTGCTGACTAAGGTTATTATATTTTGAGTATTGCAATTTGGGAGCACACCCCCTACCTGTAGCTCCTCCACCCAGCATCGAGTTTGTCTGGGCCACACCTAACCACATCTTTATTCTGCCAGCTATATATAAATTAAGAGTCTACATTAACTATAAATTTACAACATTAAATATAGATCAAAATTCTTTGACCCCCCCCGGCCCCCATTCAAACACGTGATGCTTCGTAACATCCCTAGCTAATATGTGCAGTTCTAAATTTTTCTTTTGGTAGGGATACAACTACATACCTGAAAAATATAAGGAGAATTTTGATGTTTCGAGCGATGGCCCTTCGAAATTCTCCTTATATTTTTCAGGTAGTTAGATCCCTATACCAGCGAAAGGTTGTTCATATTAGTGGCAATACCTACACTAGCTGGCACAGTACTAGCCTGCATGGCAAGCGGTTCCTAAAATTGGGCAAGCCTGGGTATTTTAGACCGCCTGCCATTCAGGCTAGCACAGTACTAGTTCAAGATTGTAATGGAATAAGGCCTGTATTGTAATGGAACAACGGTTTTAAAACGTCGAAAAAGACAGCCAATGAGATTGGGAATTCGTCATTTGAAACGCCATCAAAAACGTCGAGCGCGGGTCCAGCATTGTCTCATTCAAAAATTGAAAAAAATTGCAAAAACTTTTCGTATTTTTCTCGCATTACAAATTTGTTTTGTACATTAAAATATTGTTAGTATATAGTAAAAGTATCGCAGATTTTATTTCCGTAATTATTTTAGCATAGTCGTAAAGATATTTGAAGTATTTTGGATTGTTTGAAGGTATATGTATCGTTAGTTTGATTGTATTTGCCTATTTTAGGAAATAATACAACTATACAAGTCATACAATGCCTCGCCCGCGCGCAGGCCGGCAACCATAACCGATTGGGCTGCCTATGCTATTATGCTCGAATTATGCTCAAGGAATGCTCAAGGTATGCTCAAGGTACAAAAACTCAAAAAGTCGTATACATTTTAGCTAGATCTGACTAGAAGGTCAATACAGTCTAGCATTCACAACTAAATTAGTTCCTTCTACTTCTTGCCTTACCGGCTTCAGATTCTTCATCGTCTATAACCGTATGCTTTCAATTTTTCCGAGCCTTTCATTGTGTAAATTATTGTCTTCATCATCATCCTCGTACCCAGGAACCTGGCGATCTAACCACCCCCACCCCCCCAACCAGTGAACTCTGGGGCCTCTGGACACTAACCGAACTCCCTCTCTTTAGTCTCGTTCCATTATTTTTATTTCTTTAGACTCAGCCTCAAAGCCAATGCATTATTTTATTATTTTTGAAATCTTTGCTCGAAAACGGCCTATTATGCTCCTAAAGCCCTATTATGCTCGAAATTATGCCGACAATGCGACATAACTTACCCAAGCCTAGCAATAATGAATAATTTTGATCTATATACAAGACGGACGAAATCCAACACCACATCTAGAAAGAGAATCTTAAAATGAGTAAAATTGCAAAGTTTGTTTGCGAAATGTTGTAAAATGAGGAAAATATAGCTCTGTGAAGTTCGCAAATTTTGTATATATTTGTATTACGCGCGGGAAAAATAACCGCTTTCGGCTCAAAAATGGTTGTTTTTCCCGCGCGTAATACAAATATATACAAAATTTGCGAACTTCACAGAGCTATATTTTCCTCATTTTACAACATTTCGCAACCAAACTTTGCAATTTTACTCATTTTAAGATTCTCTTTCTAGATGCGGTGTTGGATTTCGGCCGTCTTGTCTGTAGATCAAAGTTTTGTCCATAGTTGGGATCACCCATTGGTGATTGTATCAATATATAAAAACGATATACAAAAAAAACCCAAAACGGTCAAGTACTTTGGCAACGACAAAATGGCCGCCAAAATGTTTAAGGGCACCCCATGCATAACGCTTTTGAAATTAATAAAAAAGTATAAAAAACCCTTTCGTATTTGTAGGGCGATTAGGGGTGTGTTGGCGAGCCGGTAAGTATATATTCGTATACCACCACCAATAATCCTGTATCTGCTACTTATTCAACATATAATTAATTAAGTTACATTCTTGTCAAATGAACAAGTAGTACTGTTAAGCGATGTTGGTTTAAAGTCTTGGTGTATGAGTATGAATGAAGTCGATACATGACAAACAGTTAAACATGGATCGACTGAAGCTAAAAACCATTAAATTACAACTGGTTTATGACATGGCTCAATTTGCACAAACTTTTGTCCCAATTCTCATTATTCTAGAGAAACAATTGTGTTTAATTTTGATACAAATTAATAACCAAATATTTCAGAACATGATGTTCGTGGTGTTACTGTGAGTGTGCATCCACACCGGGCAAGCTGAAACGTTTGCCTCACCACCGTGGTCAGGAAAACTTTTCAGCTTGCCCAGTGTGAATGCACACTTACAGTAACACCACGAAGAATCATATTCACCGGCTGAGTACATAACACCAACAAACACAAAAAGTATTTCAGAACATATTACTAATTCTCAAATTTCTGAATTACAGGGCCCACCTGGCGAGGACGGAAATGATTATCTACCTGGACAAAAAGTAAGGCTTATACTGGAACATGACTAATATCTGCGGCTGGACATCTGATTTTCGATCAAATGCTCAATTAGTCGGACGTTTCGTTGGAGCAAAACAGAGATTTAATGCGAAATTTAATGTATTTTTCTACTACAGAAGCGTTTTCGCCCGCGATGCATTTTTACAAAGCCCTATTCTTTAAGCTGGGGTAATACGAGCAACAAAATAGCTGCAACTGGCAACAAAATCTGATTTCTACGCATGTTAAACAGAAATGTTGACACATGTTGCCTCGTGATTTGTAATATATGTTAAACATTTTCAATTAACATGCGTAGAAATCAGATTTTGTTGCAAGTTGCAGCAATTTTGTTGCTCGTATTACTGCAGCTTTACTCTTATCGCAGACTTTTGAGAAATTAAATATATAAATGAATGTGCAGTCGAACCTCTAATAAACGCACACTCCCCCGAGCACCTCCAATCAGTGGACGCTTATTGAAGTTCCTGAACGACACGCCATTAAATTCCTTTACCTCCATCGCAAGCCAGAATCTCACACGTATAAATAACTGATAAAGTAACAAATTTATATTATTCCCACTGATGAAAATCCGGGCTTATAGGATGGATCGAAATCTATGCTAAATGAACACACGTGCATGGTGCTTCCACAAAACAAAACAATTCTATGATCTGCGAATTGATAGGGATACAAGTACACACGTAAAAATCTCACATTTTGTAACAAGTCTGCCAACAAGCCGTCAACAAGTTGTGCTCTCACTGCTTGTCACAAGTTGTCAACAGGTTTGGAACAACTTGTTGACAACTTGTAACAACCTTGTCGCAATTATTAGACTTGTTGCAAGGTTGTTCTGACAAGTCCGTTACATGCTTGATATAACAAGATTGTTACAACCTTGTGTTGACAACCTTGTAACATCCTTGTTATATAATGGCTGTAACAAACTTGTTAGCACAGTCTTGTAACAAGGTTGATAATGCCATCGAGTTTGTTACAAGTTGTTAACAGCTTGCTTCCAACTTGGCAACAACTAGGAACATGCAGTGCAAACACAACTTGTCGACAGCTTGTGAACAGATTTGTAACAACTTGTTTGCAGACTTGTTACAACTTGTGCGTTTTTACGTGTGTATACATGAAAAATACAAGGAGAGCCAGCAGCTTTAATGGACCTATTCCCTAATGAACAAAATTTTGATCTAGACATTTCTGGACGGAAATTTCATCACAGCTTGAAAGAGCATCACAAAATTAGTAATATTCCGAAGTTTCGTTTGGAAATGTTGTAAAATGCGGATAATATAGCCCTGCGAAGTTTACCGTTTTTCAGTCATTTTGTATTACGCACGGGAAATTGATACCGCTTCATTTTTATTGGCACCACCTACACTGGCACACAGACCGTTCAAAATTATGTAATCTCCATTTTCAGGGCGACAAGGGTGATCGTGGATACAAAGGACAAAAGGTGAGATAAGAATAATAAAATTTTAAAATTCTTCAATCTTGAGACATCCAATAAATAAACCAAATTGAGATGAAGCTTAGTAGGCTCCTTAGTACCATCCTTTTCACCAGAACATCTAAGTACTAATTTAGTTCAAATGTGTAAGGATTGACACACATATTGAGAATAACGTTTGTTACGATGTGACTCATATGAAAATGAGATTCAAACAGTTTTATAAAACCTTGAGTGTATATATATTGACCGTACGTATATAATCATACACAAGCAACAATACCATCTGGGCAATCCATGTTTGGAAAGAGTGGGCCGAATTAAGAAATAGCTCAGCCGAAGGTAACGCGCTATATAACGAAGATTTGTATGGGTTTGTCGAAGCAAGGATTCTAAATTTGGTACAACAGAGTTTTGTTTGGGTACGAATCTAAAAGCAAGTGGAGGGGATTTGATATCTCTACTATATAGAGAGAGAAAAGCGTGGAGTTAATGAAAATAGAATATTAATTGAATTGATGATCAAATATTCACCTGGCTTTATATATATAAGTATAGGTTATTTTAAGGCAACGAGGGGACATGTGATTTATTTACGGAGGCGCGCAGCCCCGAAGTGAATAAACACCAGGGCGCTATAAAACAGTGTTTTATAGCGCCCTGATAAACACATATCCCCGAGGTTATTTTTCACATTGCGAGGTCGCGTTAATGAGTCAGAATAGAAATAATTCTTAATGCCATATTGCCTTCATGATGTTGTTTTTTCTCATTTTTGTGCTGCAAAGACATTGCAGGTGAATACTAGAGGGGATTATTAGAGGGAAATTGATCAGTAGAGGGGAATATTGAATATATTCCCCGATAAGAACAAAGAAAACCAAGCAGGGTGAAAAATAAGTATATAAAACCCGGTTTTCCGGGTTTTAAATAGTACATAAAATATTGTGAATATTTAATAACCAATTCGATCAATTCAATAATTCTATTTATCAACCCCGCTTTTCCCTGTGGAGCTATCAAATTCCTTCCCCTTGCTTTTAGATTCTTACCCAAATAAGCTTAAAACCCAAAAGGGAACATTAGAAATCCGCAAAAATCTGCCATCATGATTTTGGGCCCACGATAGCAGAAGCCCGCAACAAGTTCTCGTTAATTGGCTCGTCCCTAACCAACGCGTCCCTGGCTAATTGTCGTTATTTTCGACAGTCGACATCGTACATGTTGAGGACAATATTCTCTCACTTGCCGTTTATGTTGATTTATTATATAGTAGAGAGTGAAATACTGAAAAATGCACAGTGAGATATTTTCCATATCTGGTAAAGATATCAATCACGTGACTTTTAGTAATTATACAATTTTTTACTTGGGACTATAATAACAAGACGCCTGCTCAAGGCGTTCGCTCCGTCGGTAAAGGGAAAGGGCAGCGGCAGCAACAGAATTATTTGCTTGGTGCAGTGGCGTAACGTTATATCAGGGGGCCCCCGGTTCAAAATTTTCGAAGGCCCCCTAGTAGAAGTGCCAAAGGCACGAGTCGAGCATCGTATATGCACAGAGTTTTCTAGGGGGTCCAGGGCATGCTCATCCGGAAAATTTTTGAATCTAGGCTCTCTGAAATGCCATATCCTGGACTTTGGGGAAAGATTTTACAGAATTCTGATGGTCAGAAAATAACATTGTAACATATCAGAGGCCCTGGCCAATGTTTTTGCTTTATCGCCTAAGCCTGGGGCCCCCCATTTGGCCCATTGGGTTTGGGGGCCCCCGGGTTCTCCCGGTCTGAGTCCATAGTAATTACGCCACTGGCTTGGTGTGATGTAGGAAGTTGATGAGGCGTGGTTAACACCTTATTAATATAATAATAATAACCTTGGTATTTTGGCAAAGAGTAACATAATACTATACATACAAATCTCCAGTACTAATTAATTATACTTGGTTTCGTCTACAGTATATATTATTAATATAGATCGTATACATGCAGTTCTACTTCAAATGTATAAATAGTGTGATATATAGTATCTGGTGTTCCATCAAATTTCCACTGTGTTTTATGTCAGTATTGTATTCTGCATGGGTTGAAAAATGTTTCTTTTAGGATAGAAAATGTTTCAAGAGAACTAGTTAGTAACAGTTTTCAATATTCTTCAGGGACATAACCAATAACCATCAATCCATTAATCATTATAATTAATGAAGAGCATAGCCGTTGATAACCTCCTGCATGATACCAAAGTAATGAGCAAAATGTCACAGATGACATAGTCATAGAGAATATGTTGCATATAGCAAACATGTGCAGGTCCAACATTACCGAATCATCAATAGCACAGTGAAATTAAATAAGGACCACGTCCATATTCATGTTGGCACAAATAACGTCGAATCGACGTTATTATTTTACCCTCCCACCCCAGATAACGTCGAACGGATCGATATTGAGTCGTATTTTGACCAATAAACGCACAATCATTGTATTGTACTGTCGTCATTGCCATTGGCTGGAATTGTATTTTAATACAATATTTAAATAGTGTACAACCAAGATATAACCGTTCTCAAAATTAAAATGTCCAAAATACGTGTCATATTCTTGTTGGTAGAAGTTGGCAACCAAGGTAAATTATAGCCTAAAACAATCGTTTTTAATAATAGTGACCTTCTTTACATGATATGTCGACTACTGACAGTCTACGAAATTAGAAAAATTATGTGCCTGTGGAGGTCCGGATCCCGTTAAACTTAGCCTTCTGCCTTCTGCATGTAGCCTATATAAGCGTAAAAATTTGGAAGCATAGAAGAAGCAGAATAGCATGTTAAAATCTTACAAGTTTAAAGCTTTCAACTGTCTTGGTGACCTATTAAAAATGGCCTTAATTTAACCTGATTCGTTCTTTCGTTGTTGTTGCACCAACAAAAAATACATTAATTCATAAAGAGTGAGTCCAGAGTACAACACAACCTGAAAAACACAGAACAATTTGGTGAAAATTTAGCGAAATTGCGTTAATTGCCAGAAATATTATTTGCCCACTCATCACGCAACCGCCATTTTGAAACTGAACTATATAGGTCACTGAGACACTGAAGCATACTTACAAAGTCGCGCGGGAGTGGGTACATTTCAACATGAGCTCCACCTTTGAATTTACTATATGAGTAAATTCTTAAACACGTCCGAATTTATCATTATGATAAATTCGCGGCACATATTGGATTTATCAATAGAGTTAATCATAAAACCACAATCATTGCACAAGGTTTCTCGTTATAAATTTAATGGCCCTAAAGTTTTTTAAAAAGATAGTTTTTAAAAAAGTTTTAAAAGAGTTTTAAAAAGCAAGAAAAGTTTAAAAAGTTAATTTTCAAAAAGGTTAAAGAAGTTAAAAAAGTTAGGGTTAGGGGTTGGTACATATTCAAGATTTTCAAAAAAATAGTTTTAAAAAAGTTTTAAAAAAGTTTTAAAAGAGTTTTAAAAAGAAAAAAAAAGTTTAAAAAGTTATATTTTCAAAAAAGTTTAAAAAGTTTAAAAAGTTAATTTTCAAAAAAGTTAAAGAAGTTAAAAAAGTTAGGGTTAGGGGTTAGTGGTCAGGGGTTAGTAGTTAGTGGTTAGGGGTCGGGGTTGTGGTTAGTGTTAGGTGCCGCGAATTTATTATTATGATAAATTCAACTGATGTGCCGCGAATTTATCAGAATGATAAATTCGGACGTGTTTAAGAATTTACTCATATAGTAAATTCAAAGGTGGAGTTCATGCTGCATAATATCCATAAAATACACCGATATACCTGGGGGGGTTTCTAGATATAGGAGATCTAGATTGCTAACGCATACCTAGCGCAGGTGGGGCCTACATGATAAATCCAAGATGGCGGTACAACAGGGCAAAAAGACTATAGATTCTATTACAAAAATCAGGATTTTTGCATTTTGTTGCCGTCGCATTGTTTCGAAACTTATACGGTCAAATTTTATGGTAAAGAGAAACTTACCGCGAAGATTTTGAGCATATATATGATTGAATTGGATGAAAAAGCGCAATATTATCCAGCGATAAAAGTTCGTGTGAAATGGTCAGTTGGTCAGTTGGAGCGTTTTATTGCCAGAATGTGCTATGTTAACATATATAGCCTTGTGAATGGTGTTTTATATTGCATCTCTCATCATCATCTGCTCTGTCTTCACAATTATGAAAAATGAACTGTAATGTACCCCCCCCCCCCACCCGTCCTTGCTTGTTAGAGAAGTAAACTAATGAGAGCACTGGATGAGGGTCTATCATGCATCTACGGTCTGTTATAATTTGCTTTCTATGCAAATAGTGAGCAAAAATTAAAGCAAAACTGTACAAGTTACATATATAGTACTATATCAGTACTACACACGAACTTTTATCGATCGATAATTTTGCGAGTTTTCATCCAATTCAATCATATATATGCTTAAAATCTTCGCGGTAAGTTTCTCTTTACCATAAAATTTGACCGAATAAGTTTCGAAACAATGCGACGGCAAAAACTGCAAAAATCCTGATTTTCGTAATACAATTTATAGTCTTTTTGCCCTATTGTACCGCCATCTTGGATTTATCATGTAGGCCCCGCCTGCGCTAGGTATGCGTTAGCAATCTAGATCTCCTATATCTATGGTTTTTCACCTACCTAAATGTTCATTTTGTGACACCAGAAGACAGAAAAATAGCATTTTAAAGCTCCCTCTTGCTACGCCCGACGGAGCAATAAACAGAACATTACACGGCGGCTTGAAGATATGACCCTTATCTTCTCGTGTTAAAAACAATATTTTACTTTCTTTATAGGGTCAGAAGGCCAATGGAGGCGAAGCTGGAAATGATGGATATGACGTAAGGAAAAAGCCTGTTATTTATACCGTATAACCTCATTTAATTTTTGGCAGGGTTGTCAGTTGCCCACCATATCACAAAGTATTAAACTGTTTCAAACAACTGAACATTTTGTTAGAGCAAATTTTTCGTAGCAAATTTTGTACTATCTCAAGGAAAAATGTATTACTCGGCAATTTTTTAACCCCCCCCCCCCAAAAAAAAAATCTGGTACCAGCTAGAGAGGACTGAAATAAGCAGACTTTTCACTAGCACAATGCGCCGTAAGTATTCTGTTTCTGGTCAGCGCGCGATTCAAATTTTTGACTATGCGCGCCGGCCACTTTTTATGAAGTTAAACATTGAAACACCCCTGACATTCAATTATAGCTAATGGGAAAAAATTTGATCATCTTTAAGGAAAGATATTGGTTGGCTCCCTGTTAAAGAGCACCTGTTGTTCAAAGATTTGGTCATGATCCTCAAATGTATAAATAGTCTCACTCCAACATATCTGTGCGACCTATTTCTTAAACGTAAGGAACTAAACAATCGCTCCACAAGAAACAATGAAGCACTACATATTCCCCTATTTTCAACCACAACAGGAGAAAGAAGTTTTCGATATATAGTTTTCGATATGGAATAGTTTAGACAATGAGTTGAAAAAACTCCCATTAGGGACTGGTCATAATAAAGCAGGAGGGGTGGGGAGGTGGAAACAGTGGGGGTCACATATTTTTTAGCCAGGAAAAAGGGGGGTTCATAAAGTATTAGACAGTTTATGAAGGCGGGGAGGGGGTCTGCTGTTTTAGTTCAATTAATTGAAAAAAATTGATTCTTTAAACGTAGAATGAAAAGTTTGAAGAAACTAAAGTTTTATATATGACTATGTATTGCTATAATATAAATTTTAGTATTTGATTTAAAGCGCAACTAGAAAATTAGAAAATTTAAAGTGCAATTAGAAAATTTATTGAATGCAGGGTTTAGTAGTAGGTTGGATACATTTTTACTGACACGAGCAAGAGAAAGGGGTTTACTGACACGGGCAAGAGAGAGAGGGGGGGGAGCATTATTTTTCCGGGTTATGGCAAAGCAGGGTCACAGTATTATTCCTTGAAATTTTGAATTACACCTCCCCACCCCCTGATAAATTATGACCAGTCCCTTAGCAACATTTAAAATCAAATTAAAAGAGTTCTTACTAAATCGATATTTTGAAACTTGAATATTTATAGTATATATAAACACTAGTTTAACATGCATGCAAGAAACTTATTCTTATTGAAATTCATTTTATTGTGCTACATTTAAACCTTTTATAAATTCCTTTTGTAATTATTTTTATAAACAAATTAATCTGTCAAAAGTATCACTTGTAAATAAGCATTGAAAAGCCCTGCGGGGAATACTTCCAATAATAATAATAATAATAATAATAATGGAAACTTTATTACTTTCAATAATATATATATACACACTACAATGATAAACTTCTCTTTACAGGTAGTTTACCAGTGTCTACTTGAATTAACACTCTACATAATAACAATATTAGTATGACATTAGTTGTGGGTTATCCCATTCTTTGTTACGCTTACAGAATATATAATACGAGGACCTGATACATATGTTAATAATTTTCCGAACATAGTACTTTCTACATTGTTCATCAAACTTTAGATCCTTCAGCATTTCGGTGAAATCTAGCGACGGGTGGCTGAAAACTCCTAATGAGCTAATCGATAAATTTACAAATTTCACTTTTTCATAATTTTTAAGCTGTTCGTTAATTAGATCTTGATATTTTTGTCTTTTTCGAGTTGCATTAATGAGGAGATTAGATTCAAATCCGACGGTAAGTTCAAGTATAAATACATTTGTTTTCAAGTGTTATCAAAAGATCAGGGCGCAATTCATCTCCGGTGAGAACAGATGGACTGATATAGCCAGGAAGGTCAGCATAAAGGTTACAATGGTTCACAGATTTAAGTATAATAATAATAATAATAATAATAATAATAATAATAATAATAATAATAATAATAATAATAATAATAATAATAATAATAATAATAATAATAATAATAATTGACGAAGTGTTTACATGCATCCACCTGCAGTATTGACTGAGATACAGTCAAAATAATTTCTCCATAATGGTGGCAGTTACGCAATTATGTTCGCATTTATCTTAAATTTATAGAATGTCAAAGATTTGTTGATTCATGCATTAAACGACTACCAAGTTACACAAAGTGGCTATTATAACGAACTATATCACGTGAGAGCACGTGATTTGACTGACGGCAAGCAAGTACTGGCGGGTGGGGCAGTGAAACAGCACTAAAAGCTGGAGCCTACATTCAAGCAACGTTTCTTCGTCCTGTCTACGTCACAACAGTGACATTGGTCGGAGGTTCTATACCGTCTTGGGGGAGCACCGCAGAAAAAAATGGAAGCGTGACAACAAGAACTGGACAACGTCAAATGACAACAAGAACTGGACAACGGTAAAAATGTTTGAAAAATTCACAACCAAACGTGGTTAAGTACTAATGTAAAGTTTACAATTGTATGGGTATGAAGTTGCTGGACATGTTGCATACAAACACTATAATAGTTGTATGTAGATCAAATATATTACAAACACAAGTTTTTGTATGAGTGAATTCTGTGTTTCAATCATGACAAGTTGAATCAGCTGTTAGTATAAGGTGTACCATTAGACACCTGGGGTCGGTTGTACTAAAAAAAGTGAAATTACTCAGAAATTACTCAGGTAAATTCTGGTATCAGTCAAATCTGAAATCGTGCTTAATTTAGGCTCGATTATCAGCCTTTACTTCAGGGGAGCTTCCCAGAATGCCGGCTGGTAATCAAGCCTAGCCTTTGAAATTGAAAATTAATCAAGCCTAGCAATTGAAATAAATTATTGCATGATTATTGATCATATACTTATATAGCTGTAACGCGGCTGATAATTATGTTGAATTAGAATTTAGAAATCAAATTCCTATCTAACGGCATGATTGAATCCTAAAGCCTAGTTCTCATTCATCGCAAACTGTCACCGACTATCGGCGACGCTTATCGCCGATGCTCGCCGATCGCGAATGCACGAAAGTTCTCATACATCGGTGATCGTCGCAGATGACAGCCGATGTGTTTCGTAATTTCCCACCAAGGCACAAAATGACCCCATTCAACGTAAAGTTTATGATTTCTATCAAACTTCAGTTGATTATTTCGTTGCTTGTTGAGGAGAAAACAACTTTTACTCATTTATCATAGATTTTTCAAGCAGGTGGCAGTCGGCGATGATCGCAAGATTTGAATTTTGGGATAGGTAATAGGACCTCTACATGCGTCTTGGACTTGTGGTTTACTTATATTTTATAATCATTATTCATCCAATGGATTTCTTGTATTTTCAACGGGGTCTTGAAATAGACCATCCCGTGAAATATTGTGTAAAAGGTGCACGCGTGTAATGCGTGCGTTGTTTTGTGTATTTTTATGTAAATCCATTGTAGAAATATCGTAATTGAAGTTAGCGTGTATTGTATGTAAAGTTATTACTTGGTAATTGATAGGTGTGATTTGATGATGCACATGAATTTATCACAGGGCCGGATTTGACCATACTGCGATATTGCAAATTAGGAATTGGTAATAGGGCTTGCAATATTTTAATTTTGGAATGGGTAATAAGACCTCTACATGTGTCTTGGACCTGTGGTTTACTTATATTCATTACACATATATATACACATATACACACATATACACATACATACACACACACATACACATATACACACATATACAAACATATTTATCTAATGGATTTCTTATATTTTCAACGGGGCCTTGAAAGTAGACCATGCCGTGAGACCCCGTATAAGAGGTGCACGTGTATAACAGTGCGTTGCATATCCTTATATGTGAATCCATTGTAGAAATATCGTAATTGACGTTGGCATTTAATGTATGTAAAGTTATTACTTAGTAATTGATAGGTGTGATTTGATGTTTTAATTCTGGAATATAGGTAATAGGACCTCCACATGCGTCTTGAACCTGTTTACTTGTAATCATTATTAATCTAATGGATCTCTTTCATTCTCAACGGGGTCCCGAAAGTAG
>CACRXK020006062.1:0-26252 GCA_902702795.2 Paramuricea clavata
TTAAGTTTGGGAGCTCATTTAAACTAAAATTGATCAATCATTTATCATTTTAAGCCACTGCCAAATTTCAAGGTTTTTTATAACATTGATCTTGAGATAGAGGTATTTTTGTAAAAACAGTTGACAGAAGTTGACAGTAACTAAAATTCGCCATTTTTTTGCAACTTGGGGAGTGCCAATGTTGCAACAGTCTGCAACTTAACGAGTTAACAGAGTCCTTGTCAACAACTTGGATCAATCTCTGAAAAACGTACTTGATGTCTCAAACATGAAGCTTCTTCCCACAGTGCAAGACCAAAAACATCAATGCTACAATTACGTTGTCCTAGTTACATGAGATTAAAAAACCCTCCGTATAAGAACCTAGATTTTTCCAATTTAGCCTAAACAGCTTCTTATGTAAATGGTGCTTACCTCACTGTTCATGTCACAAACTGTAATTATATTTAGTATATTCAGTATTTTCAGGAGGGCATACAACCATTTGCAAGCAATGAGTTTGTCAACGGAAACATGTTTGTTTTGACACTCAAACGTTTTCTGGGAGGGGCCAAAACAATTAGTTTTGTGGTCAAAACAGTAAGTTTTGCCTTTGTAACTAAAAGTTTGTGGCTTTATTTTGGAGTTTAAAATCAACGAACATGATAGATATCTTGTTATTCGAAAATGGATTTACAATTAAATAACCTAAAATTCGCTATATAAAATATGAAAGTTACGAAAATATCTAAAATCAGTTAGGGACCATTCATTATTTATACCCTGGGGGGGGGGGGAGATTGTTATGTCATATACAAAAATCTCATAGCCCTCCCCCCTCTTGATGAGCTAAATGTTGAAGACCCCCCCTATAAAATGCTAAAACATCTATACACCTCCCCATTTGTATGAATGTTTTAGTACTGTAAACTCGGAACACTGTATAAGTCAAGACCTAGAACTATTGTTTCCCTTGCATACTTTTGCTATAAAAGTGACAAAGTGGCTATTCATACTGGAACAATATGCCGAGTTTGATTTGCTATCGTGCCTGCAGTTGGATGGAGATAAACAGACCACAACCCCTTCGTCCCTTCTTTAACCCTAACCAATAAATGTCTAATAAACTATTTGAGAGTTAAAAAAGTTGGGGGGAAATTTTTTAAAATATTTTAAGAAAAATTTCTAAGTCAAACAGAAAACCGACGGCTAAAACCAAAATCCTCTTCACACACATGCAACGCCTTCGCCAAAAACGCTACCGGCAAGCTCGCTGAAAGCAGTTGCAAAAAAACTATTTTATACTACTAATTTACGAAATGTGAGAATTGGGTGCCATATGCCAGTACAAATAGCCACTTTGTTAAAATTATATCTCTATTACAGCAATAACTTCTTATAATAAGTTTTTGCAATTTCTTATATAAAGTGCTTTAATAATTCCTTTGAGAAGTCGCTGTATTGGACATTGTATTTTACATTCAAATTATTTATCAGGGTGTGTTAAACTGTATATATTTTGATTAGCATCAGGTTACAAAGATTAGCAGGCCGGGTACTGCTAACGTTTTCGACCAGTTACTACTTCAAAACACTTCGTATCGACATAAATTGAATTCAATTTAATATATAAATATCCTATGGTTCTATGGATTTATTTTTACACTGTTAAATTATCGTTTCGCTAATTTATTGTGGTTTGTTTTCTTGGTATAGTCCATGTATATTTACTGACGGCGTGTATTGTGGAATTTTATCTTTTTGTATTCACTGGATCGATCTTTTTGGAATTCTCTCTGTGAAATTGTGTGTTCCTAGTCTTCTGTTAAAATTGTACTTTATTTCATTGAAGACAGCTTGAATTATTGCGTAGTATACCTTATTTTGACCATTGGGATTTTTGAATAATTTGCGGTTTCTCAGTTTCCATGGCAACAACTAACTGTTTGTGTTGAAGTACAATTGTCTAGTACTTGACCTCAATTAACATATACGAAACCTCTCATATCTAGACATTATGCCGAGACATATTGCCTTCTGGCTTTCTTCACTCATACTGGTATTGTTCCTTTTCATTTTCCTCAACTCGTGCAACTCATGGATATCGCTCGTGATATCTATAGGGGCTGATATCGCAAGTTATCCAAACAGGAATTGTGGATGTCCCCGTAAATCAAATCACCCGAATATATCCCCATCATTTAAAGTTAGAGCCGGAATTAAACTTATAAATGCTGGTTTACATGCTTACTCCCTTGTACTCCTAGCTGGAGATGTCAGCCGAAACCCTGGACCTACCAATATCCCTCAAGATTCACAGAATTTTAGTGACATTGGTTTTCCAAGTAACCGTGGACTTAAAATTGCACATCTAAATGTAAGAAGCATAACTAATAAGATAGATTCACTGCGCCTTCGTTTACTTAATAATCCTTTCGATGTCCTGACCATCATAAATATTCAAGGTTATTCTTTTGTCAGAAATTACCGTAAAAGCAAAAAAGGTGGTGGGTGCATGATTTATATTCGTGATGGCTTACCCTATCGAGCACGGCCTGACTTGCAAGATGAGAACACAGAATCTTGTGTCCTTGAACTCAATCGGCCGAAATGTAAAAACATGCTCATCTGGTCAATCTATCGAGCCCCTGATGCACCATTACCCAATTTCATCAATACTTTAAATTCAAAGATCTCCTTACTTCCCCAGGACGTTGAACTAGTTTTACTTGGTGACTTTAATGTTGACGTCCTTGCCAAAAGAAATACTTCTAGTCACAGCTGAAACAAAAAATTAATCTTTTTGCTAGTACAAACAATTTAAATCAACTCATCGACACTCCAACACAGATAAACAAACTCTCATCAGCAGCAATTGATCCCTTGTTTGTTAATAAACATCGCATTGTATCAAGTGGTGTGTTACCGGTACATATTAGCGACCACTCCCTCATTTACTGTGTTGTCAAGGCTTGTGTAACTAAGAGTCCTGGCAGAACAATCGAATATACTTCCTATAAACATTACTCTAAAGAAGCATTTCTGGATGAGCTCAGGAACGTAGACTGGAATATTGTTGATGAAATCCCCGATATTAATACCGCAGTAAATTTTTGGAATAAGCTGTTCTTACATGTTGCAGAACGTCATGCCCCTTCGAAACGAACTAGGATAAAAGATTGTCATGTTCCTTGGATGACATCTGAGTTGAAAACATCTATGCAGGAACACGACCGCTCTTTCCGTAAAGCTACCAAATCTAATTCTCCTTCTGACTGGTCCAAATACAAAAGTTTGAAATCCCACGTAAATAGACAAGTCAAAAAGAGTAAATCGGAATACTACCTTAATCTTATTAAAATCTCTAAAAATAATCCAAACACTCTCTGGAAACACCTCAATGAAATTACTTCACGTAAATCGAGCTCGAACATTTCATGTATTGAAGTCAATGGAAGTCCATCTACCGAACCCAGGCAACTCTCCGAAATTCTCACAGTTTTCGCACAGTTATGTCTACCATCACCGCTGCCGTTTGTAAAGACCATCTTGAATCTGGCGTAATGTTTGCTTTTGATGTAATCGATGAGTGTTTTGTTAAAGCCAAACTAAACAGTCTTAAAACAAACAAAGCGATTGGTTTGGACAACATCAGTGCCAGATTGCTAAAGGACTCTGCTGACATTATCACAACAAGTTTGACTAAACTTTACAACCGCTCATTAGCAACCTCCGTCTTCCCAGCTGTTTGGAAATGTGGAAAAGTAACTGCATTATTCAAATCCAGTGACCGATGCAATGCCAATAATTATAGACCAATAACCATTCTACCAACTGGTAGCAAAATACTTGAAAGAGCTGTTCATAGTCAAGTCTATAGCTATCTACTTCGTGAAAATATCCTGATCCCGAAACAATTTGGATTCCACCCAAAACTCTCCACGGCAATTGCTCTCACCTACTTCACTGACAACATTCTGGATAATTTAGATAAAGGTTCTATCGCCGGTGCAGTTTTCTTAGATCTTTTGAAGGCCTTCGACATGGTTAGTCACGATTGTCTCACACAAACTTGGTACTATTGGTTTTTCAGAGCCAACAATCAACTGGTTCTCTTCTTATCGTTCTCTTCTTAATCGTTTTCAAGTCACTTCTATTGGCCTTGAACAGTCGTCCACTCAACCAGTACATGTCGGAGTACACCAAGGAAGTATACTGGGTCCTTTACTGTTTCTCATTTATGTGAATGAAATTCCCTCCACTGTTAACAGCTGTGACATTTCCCTGTATGCAGATGATACCGTCCTGTTTTGCTCAGCTAAAACCATGATTGAATTGGAACAAAAGCTAAACTCTGACCTGCAGAACTTATCTCGTTGGTTTGATGCTAACCGTTTAACTGTTAATACTTCTAAATGCAAATTTATGGTTTCTGGAAGTAATGCCAAACTTGCCAAACTACAAAATATAAATCTACTTAATAACAGCCCACTAAATCGTGTTGAATCATTTAAGTATCTTGGTATAACCTTAAATCAGACATTATCGTGGTCAGATCATATTGAAGCACTCTTTACCAAAGTTAATCAACGTCTTGGTATCATACGAAGAGTTAAGAGGCAGTCTCTGTAAGAACCTCATGACCTCTTTGGATCAAGAAATAGATTTCTCTCAAACTTTGTACTTGAGATTGCCTTTATAAGGTTTGTTTCAAAATGCATTTTGTTTTCAGTCTAATTGCATTTTGGCAAAGTTCCAGGGGGGTCAAGTTGATGGCTAAAATTATGATTTTTGCTGTTTCTCAATAGTGGATTTTTACTGAATTTTAAAAGCTCTCTACATCAAACAAAAATAATAATAAAACTAAATCCTTCCACACAATAGTAGCCTTATATGTCTTAAGTAAAAAGGTACCTACACATTTTTCAAATATGTTTTCTAAATATAGAAATTACATCATTCATCACAGACTAAAATAGAGATTTCCAAGTTCCTTAAAAATTGTTGAAATAAAAATCCTAAAATTCAAAAGTTAGACTTACCATGAATGTAATATTATTTGTATGGTGAGACTAAAGGTTGGTCTTACATAATGTAAAATAAAATATTGCGGCCTGTAAATTTTGGGGGTACTACAGGCCAACAAATAATCAACATTTTCGACTTTCGGTAGTTTAGATCAAATAAGAACGTTCACCGTTTACTGCAAACTCTGCTTTCAAAGACCGAGATTTTACTTATTATTTTGACCTAAAACAGTGATAACATTTGTTTGACCTTTGCTGTTGTCTAAAGTCTTTTAGGGAAATGCACTGACACAGGCATTTCCGTTAAGTATGGGCCGTATTGTATAAATAATAAAAATTTTCTAGCTGAATATAAACAAAGACAAATTATAAATTTGCAACAGGTAAAGATGTCCGTTAGTCAACAAATTATCGAACATCGATTTACTTTGAAGATTATTTAAAAAGTCAAGAGAAAACCTACCCCAATATAATTTATACAAAGATAATATATGTGTCGATCAACGAATCGATTGTCAGTTGACATATTATTTGGCATTTGTCAGCTGCCATTATTCTTTAGGGTTTTAAATTAATCACTTTCGACATCTTATGATTATTTTAGACACAGTCTCATATGTATAAAATCTTGCTTCTTTTGTCAACAGGCAATGCTAGTCATTCCTCCATTGTTATAACTCAATTTTGTTATTGTTATATTGCGGAAGCCGCTGACCAGCCAAATAATTCGGCTGTCAAAAACACGTGCAACATGTCGCGAATTGTTTGCTTTCGAAACTGCAGGTCAAACTTGGCAAAAGTTTGTCAATGTTTGGTAAAAGTTATGAAATTGTTCCCAATTCTAAAAATTTCTAATATTTGGTTATATTAATTTGTCCAGTTATATTTTAAATTGACATAATATATTTACGACCATTTACCGCCTACTTGCAACCAAATTCCTGTAAATAGAACAAGAGCCCCTGGATGAGCTAAAAGCTCTTGGGCAATTGTTATGTCTTTAATATTAAAATGTGTTTATTTAAAATATTTGTCCGGAAATAATGCTAAGCTTTGCTCCGTCAAGAATGAAACAGACTAAATCTAATTTTTCTAAATACATAAACATTTCTATGTTTGGAAAATATATCAGAAAAATTTATAGATACTTTGTCAGTTAAGGCATATAATTAAAGCTACTATTTTTCGGAAGGATGTAGGTTTATCATGATCTTTGTTTGATGGAGGCAAAATCTTCCAAGGCTACAACGGCTGATCGCATTATTAATCCACCCCCTCCCTCCCCTATTGAGGACATGTGGAATTTCCAATGGCCTCCTGCAAAAGTGAACCAAAAATGAAGGAATTTCCATGGGAGGGTCCAAATTTTAAAGCAAATCTACGGAAATTCCAAAGGGTAGGTAAGAAAAATGAGTAAAACGTATGGAATTTCCATGGGAGGTCAAGAATGGAAAAGAAATTCCAAAGGATAGGATAAAAATCAGCAAGGAGTTTTCCAAGGGATAGCTACTAATCAAAGAATCAGTACGGAATTTCCACTGGCTAGATCAAAAACTGTCAAGGAATTTCCATGGGATGGATTAAAAGTTCATAAAAAATTTGTGGAAAATTCCTTGGGCATGGCTAAAATTCAATAAAAATCTGCGGAAATTCCACAGGGGAGGCTAAAAATTCGCTTAAAATATCTGTAAATTCTAGAGGAGGGGGGGGGCGGACAAAAAATGGATGTCCTCGATAGGGGGGGGGTGCGGATTAATAATGCGACGAGCCAACGTTTGACAGCCGAATTATTTGGCTGGTCAGCAGCTTCCGCCATAACAATAACAAAATGGAGTAAAAACAACAGAGAAATTGACTAGCATAGGCTGCTGATGAAGACTAATCAAGATTTATTTACAAGACTGTGTCTACAATAATCATTAAGATATCGAAAGGGATTAACACTAAAGAATAATGGCAGCTGACGAAAGTCAAATAGTAAGTCTACTGACAATCGGGGTCATTCAATGACAAGGTTGTCGTTCGAGGCATATCTTTGTAGTAGTTAATTTAATATTGGAGTACTTTTCTCTTGACTTTTAAAATATAAAACTAATAAATCTTCAAAGTAAATCGATGTTCGATAATTTGTTGACTAACGAACATCTTTACCTGTTGCAAATTTATAACTTGTTTTGTTTATATTCAGCTAGAAAATTTTTATTATTTATACAATACGGTCCATACATAACGGGAAATGCCTGTGTCAGTGCATTTCCCTAAAAGACTTTAGACAACAGCAAAGGTCAAACGAATGTTACTGGCACTGTTCTAGGTCAAAATAATAAGTAAAATCTCGATCTTTGAAAGCAGAGTTTACAGTAAACGGTGAACATTCTTATTTGATCTAAACTACCGAAAGTCGAAAATGTTGATTATTTGTTGGCCTGTAGTACCCCCAGAATTTACAGGCCGCAATCTTTAATTTTACATTATGTAAGACCAACCTTTAATCTCACCATACAAATAATATTACATTCATGGCAAGTCTAACTTTTGAATTTTAGGGGTTTTATTTCAACAATTTTTAAGGAACTTGGAAATCTTTATTTTAGTCTGTCATGAATGATGTCATTTCTATATATAGAAAACATATTTGAAAAATTTGTAGATTTTTATATTTGTAGATTTTTATAATTTGTAGATTTTATTTGTAGATTTTTACTTAAGACATATAAAACTACTATTGTGGGGAAGGATTTAGTTTTATCATTATTCTTGTTTGATGTAGAGAGCTTTAAAAATCAGTAAAAATCCACTATTGAGAAACAGCAAAAATCATAATTTTAGCCCTCAATTTAACCCCCCTGGAACTTTGCCAAGAACTGGGGGAAGCAGGCATTCAGCTACCATGCTGCCAATGACTGGAATAGTCTGCCTGTGGAACTCCAGAATATACGTCAAATTAAAACTAAACTAAAGAAACATTTAGCTATATAAGCCCCTGAAGAAACATTTAGCTATATTAGCCCCACCGAACCGATAGGATGCGCAAGAACTTTATACAATTTAACCTTTCATATATTCACTTTTGTTAGTTTTATATTTTTATTCTTTTATTATTATTTTTTAAATTTTTTAATTTTTTATCAGGGCTCCACTGAAAATCACTTTCATGAGTGGACCCCCTGACTAAATATTGTAACTATTATTATTATTATTATTATATAAAGTATAACAAACTATTAATGCACATGTTACACAGAACTTAAACTGGCATTTAACACACAGTTTTTTAGTTAATAGTTAGTTCGATTAGCCAGTTTAACCCTTTAAGTGGCAATGCGCCCTACTGTGTTATTTTACTCTGTCTAGCACCAGACTATTTTACTCGTCAGGGGGAGAGTGCTGCCACTCAATGGGCTAAGGATATATATATATATATATATTCGCTAGCTTTAAATTCTAGCGAGATTTAATTTCACGCACCTTGTTGAGACTTATTCACACAGCTTTAAGTTTCCACAAGTAACTTTCCATGTTCTTTGGGTTTTTTAACAGAACTATTAACAATTAATGCATTTAAAGTGAATATTTTTTATCAACAAATACTTCAATATTTGTCAAAACTTGATCAAAAAGTGATTAGGTGGCCTCAAAAAATGGCTTCAAAATTATGTAATGTATAAGCAAAATAAATGATAACAATAAAGCATGAGTTCAAAATACCAAAAAGAACTAAAACATTTATTGTATGGTTCTCATTTGCCTAATATAACAATAACAATAACAATAATCTTTATTAGCATTCCCATATATTATAGGTTCATAAATGGTATTGCCTAACATTATACTTTAGGCCACTACAAGTTAATCTTTAGTTTCTGGTCCGGCCTTACCTTTGCTTACGACGGTTTTTACCATTCAATACTACATTTTGCTAGTTTTTTTTAGTGTAAAATTGAATATTTATCGTTCTATAAGTTAAATCCTTCGCGAAAATTTTCAAGAACTAGAAATTAACTGTAAATAACAAAATAGTCCTGAAATAATACTTTTCGGAGAATGGATGCGGGCGGCGGACCAGAAACTAAAAATTAACTTGTAGTGGCCTTAGTGAAACAAAATTTTAGCTAGTCAGAATTCAAATGGATCCTCTTTTTGTTGTGTCCAGGATGAAGATAAAGACATTTTTTATTTTTCATGTTACTAGGACAACTTAAAACATATGTCAAATGTGTATATGCGTGTTAATAAATCAACTGATTTGCATTGTTAACAATGAGTGTCACGTATTACACCACAAAGCTTTTCACACGGATTACATTTTGCGCTACACGAATTCTAGTACTCTGTGAATTCTAGTACTGCGCGTATTCTAGTACTGCGCGAATAGTTCTTGTTGTTTTGCATTAAATATTACACAATCCAAAGTTTTCATTTCTGGCGAAAATTTCCCACTTACCAGTGATGTTCTCTATATAGACAGGTGCTACAATTAGAGAGGTTAAGATACCCCGGTTCCGGTTTACGGGTACGAGTATCGCCATTTTGTTTACCAATTTTTGCTGATGTCAGCAATTTTACCCGTAATTTCTACCCGTTTCCCTGCGGTAAACCGGGGTCTACACGTAAACGAGAAACAGGTACGGGTGGTTTCTGTTTACTATTTTTGGGCCGTTTAAATAGTACAAATTTTCAGCATCTTACCCCAATAAATAATGCACATATGCTGGTCAAAGTTTTCAACAATTTACGACGAACCTCAACAGCGAAAGTTGCCATTCTTTGATCGGTTTTCTCACGCCGGAGTATCTTGGATTTCTTAAGTTACAAGTTATTCCCCGATTTACGGGTACGGTACGTGTATATCACCCGTACCCGTAAACCGGAATTGGGGTATCTTAACCTCTCTAATATAAATAATGAACGGTCCCTTATACTATGGTATTTTAAGCACTTTTGTCAATCAACATTTATGTTAGAAAAACCAAGGTAGCCAAAATATAAAAGAATCGCATTATAGTTTACAAATTAATATCTGATGAAACTAAAAATATCAACTGTAAAAGTGAAAGTTTTTTTACGGGAGTAATTATATTAAATTATGGAAGGTGTAAAGTTATTAACTTAGATCAGGATACACTTTGCAATATGAAATTTGTGTCGTTCTCGAAACAAGTTCGTCAAATCGTGTGCGATGAGAGTTATTCGATGAAAATTCTATATAAGGATGGCAAATTTAAGATACGCACGTCACAATGAGTACCAAGAACAATTTCGAAGATGCTCTTCGCTGCATAACCCAAATAAAGCATCATGAAAACATCTTCAGACTATTAAAGCATTAGAGTTGATGATTCTTTGACGCCAAAGTCCCCGGAGTAAAGATACTCAAGGTAAAAGGAGGAGTAAAGATACTCAAGGTAAAATTTGATTTTTTACAATCACTTTTTCGAATGCTTTTTTACTAAACTTCTAGTTCCAGCTGTCTGTGGCACCCATAATTGCTGTGTTTTCTTCAACAAATCACAACATAATGATTATGTTACAAAGGTAGGACAACATTTGTAAGCAATATTGGTTTTAATATAATTTTATACAACTTTAATAATAATGGTAGATTGGCAGCCCATAAACCAGAAGGTGGAATTTCTAATTCTGCTTTAGATTTATATAATTTGATGTGATGATATTAAATTAAATAATTTGTATTAATTATTGAATGATTAAATTCATAATTTGTGTATACTTTTTGTTAACCCATTGAGCAGTAATGCACTCTATCTAACACCAGACAATTTTACTTGTCAAGGGGAGAGTCTTGCAGCTCAAGTCTGATTAGCCAAGAGCATTGACTTTTTAAATACATTGAATTCAGAATTCAGTTGTTCAAAAATTACTATAACAAAAAATTGTTCTTGTAAAATGTTTATTGCATGTGCATGTTATGTTGCACACGAAGCACTATAGCTGTAAAATTTATCATCAATGTTAAATTTTAAAAATTTTCCGATTTTCAAAATTGTTGCACTAATATATGTATAATTTTATATTGTGTGTATTTTAATTCACGTTGTGTTCATAGATGTTATACTGATGCTTTTACTCCATGGTTCCTTGGATGATGATTGGACAATGGTATCTGACAGAAATAACATCAGTAGAAGTGTTGGGAGTTGTACAACATTAATTCATATTTAATTTTATTAACACCTAATTATAGTAATGACAAATGGAGTGAGATTTAGAGTCTTTCACAATTTGTTGCCCCACCCCTTTCCTTATTAATAATTACATTGGCCCACCCCCTAAATCCATTTTTAAAACTCTGCCCCCCCCCCCAAATAATGAACGGTCCCATAGATGATGTGGTGTCGAAAGCAGAGCAATATAAATGGCAAAAACAAGAGGAATTCACGACTAAACAATACAAGGACCAACTGAGATACATCAAAGCACTTTTTGGGCAGAAAATCAAACTTGAATATCGAACATACAACAACGAAAGCGACAAAACCAGAGTGAGATTACTGATACTTGAAATTACAAAATTCGACGGGGCAATTGAGAACTGGTTACCATTCTGGAATAAATTTGAAGTGGAATTGACTCCTCGGACATGGTAGCTGTGACAAATTTAAAGTGCTGTGCGTATTTAAAGCAACTCTTGGAACCTAATGAACCTAAATTGTGTCAATGAACCTAAATTTTGTCAATGTATCGACGGTTTGCAATTTTAGACTGAAGGCTATGAAAGACCCACCAGTCCCCAACACTCGCTTAATTTCCCAAAACTTTCCAAAGACTGTACGTTATATGTGCTAGTTTGTGATAAAATTTATGTACCTTTAAAGGCTCAGAACCCACAACGACTGGTAGATAAGCTTGGGCGGTTTACCGGTTTTCCGGTTTTGTACGTTTTTTTTTATTAAACCGGTTTTTGTTTTCAATAACCGGAAAACCGGTTTTTACTACATATCAAAAAGCGCACTATATAATTGTTAATTGTTAAGCAATGCTGACATATATGACTGTTGTGATGACATTTTTTCCACGCGCGCGGTAAAGTCTTTACTTCGCCAATTATCAGCGCAAACATGGCTACACAAAATGTTAGCGCTGCCGATTTACGTTCGAAAAAGTCGTTTACATCCCCAATTTGTCAATATATATATATTTCGTGTTTAAAACCGATGAAGACAACAACGCCAAGCCGACGTGCAAGCTTTGCCTCAAAAAGGTTTCTGCTGCTGGAGGAAATACTTCCAACCTTCAACGCCATCTCCGCGATCATCATCCTGCGAAGGCACAAGAGCGTGGAAAACAAGGTTGATAAAATTACAATTATCGAACCTTACCGCTAAAGACACGTGTAATTTGTGCAATTGTTGAGCGTTGAAATTATGTTTTCATTTGTGCCTATTTCCCAGCGCGCACACAACATGAAATTGACGTTGTTTCAAGGTTTCAGGCATCGAAATGACGTTTTCAAACCATTTAACGTCGATTTCACGTTGTTTGCCCGCTATAGGATAGCGGTTATTGCGCGTTATTCAATATTGGAATCGCGTTAATTTTTTAAAGTTAAAAAACCGGTTTTTCGGTTTAACCGGTTTTTTAGCGTACGGTTTACCGGTTTTAATTTTAACCAAAACCGCCCAAGCTTACTGGTAGAGCCATAATATTTTCAATATACTATGTATTTACGATTTCACTAACATTCCCATACTCTGTCTTCAATTTAGAGGGCAAACAGAATGGCAAATGTGGGGGTTCCCAAAGTTAGGTAATAATATAAAGCTTTACAAATCTGTAAAGATATCTACCCTATCCCACTGAGTGAATCCCCATCTCCCTTTAAGCCCCCAGGATCTTGCAAGAGGTTCCACATACAACAAAGTGTGTCACATCAAAGAGGCTGTGTGTATTGTGACGAAGTCTCACAAGTCATCCAAGTGTAAGGAATGTGTGTTGATCGAAGACCGGAAACAGAAGCTACGAGATAAAGGTCTGTGTTTTAACTGCACTGGAAACAAAGTCCGCACTTGAGTTCTAAAGCTTTCAAAATGCTTTTTTATTGTTTTTTTTTATATCTCCATAAAACTTTAAATCAATAAATAGTCTAGAACCTGTACCGTCGATTGCAACTAAGCGGAAACATGACATGAGAAAACGTGCCCAATTGGCTGTCAAACATGATTTGCTTGGACTTCAAACATCACATGATTTTACTGCAAACATTTACGTTTCAACTGTCAATATTCCAAATTTAAAAACATTCATATTGGGCAGAGATTAGCTTGCAAACACTAAATCTGTGATTAAATTCGTCTGAATTAAATTCGAAGTTCTAACATGCTGTAAATTTGTGAGTTTTGCGTTTATAGTGGACAAATTCAGTACAGTTTGCAATGTTTGTACTAACTTTGTTATGTTTTCATGGGAAAAATAATTGTAAACCGTCAATTGTTTCCAGCAAAATCATGTAAAGTTTGAAGTCCAAACATGTTATGTTTCCTGTCCAATTTATAGATCACGTTTTCTCATGACGTGTTTCCGCTTAGGTGCAATCGATGGTATACGAGTTTGTATACGTTTCAATTTAGCACAGGTAATCTCAACTGTTTTAGGGTAAAATGACCATGGCAGTCAACAGTCGAATGAACTGTCTTAACTGGAAACAGAAACATCACACATAGATATCTGATAAAGTTGTCAGTGAAGAGAAAGCAATGACAGTGTTGACCGAAGGTGAGAGAAAGGTATGCCATCCAGTCGTAGTGGTCAATGCAATCGGGACTAAATGTCAGGCACTGGATACCGGTGCAACAGGTTTGTACACGTCAGCATATTTGTTAGATCTACTGACGTACATTTTAATAAAAAAGACAGAATTTATTACACCAAGACAGCAAATATCAGAATTTATTATCAAAACTATTCTGGCCAGTCTAAAGTTTGGATTATTTAACCCAATAAGCCACAATGTTCCCCAGTGCCGCCCTACTTATTTTTTTACTTGTCTAACATCAGAAGATTTTACTTGTCAACGGGGAAGCTCTGCAGCTTAATGGGTTAACTCATTAAATGGCAATGCGCTTGGATGTTCCCCGAGATTGGCAAGGGGGTAAGTGCATGGCAATGCACCTGCCCACATGTGCCCTGAAAATACAACGTGAAATTCAAGCTTTTCGACTGTGTATCATGCAAGAAAATTGGTCAAAAACTCACAACGTTTTTCAAGTTTAAAATTTTAGTTTCTCAAAAATAATGAACAATGGCGATACTGTTGCACAGCAGGATTTAAAAGCAAGAAAAGAAGAGGAAATGAAAACGAATGTATTGACGAAGATTTTCAGCCAAAAAGATGAGAATTTCTCCAAACTTTATCAAAAATAGAAGTTGGAAATCACAAGAAATATGAACATGGAACACAAGTGAGCAGATGGTATTTAAGAGTAGAAATATGCGATCAAACACTCACAAAATTCGACCACATTAAAGTTGGTTGAACCTGGTTTAAAGTTATCTTTTTAGACAAACTGTTTATGCAAATTTAGGCACAATTTTGACTGTTTTCTCACCCATTGTTGGTCTTCTTGTTCAAGTTGTTATTTTAGCTAAAGTATGTTTCAAACAACACCAGATTAAATTACTGTGTGCATACGTCAGGGGCGGATCTAGGATTTTTCGTATGTTAGTAAAAAATTTCATCGCTGAACATCGAGGGGGGGTCGCAAAGGAATTAATTTGTATCCTGTTTTACGAAAAAATGTTACGTGTTTGTCCTTAATTTACATGAATGGTCAAAAGATTTTCAAATATAGCGATGCAGTTTTATAAAACATTTGATTGATTGTTAATTCACAGGAAGAGAATTTCCACGTTTAATTCACTGCCTCTCGAGTTTTATTCATCAATGGCAACATGATCCATTTTACTTATTGTATACATGTTGTAGAGGTTGTATTACACAAAGCCATGCAATATTGTAGTTTTAATATAGACAACTAGGTATAAATAATAGAGTATCAATATATATCTGATCAATATATAAAGCCCACATTCCACAACAGGCATAAACAAAGTATAAACAAACTGAAACTGCTTGTATTAAGCCGCAGTATTATGTAAACTGACTGAAATATTATGTAAATTTCATCTCTTATTACGTACAGATGCGCAATCCACTACAGCCTACAACAGCTATAATGCTATATCTAGTTAAAATAGAATATATTTACCTTAAGGCCGTACAAAACTTTTTATTTTCTCTCGAACATACTTCGGGATGTAAGATTCCGCACCAAAATTTCGCAGTGCAAGGAAGAAGCTTGTTATGTTCACAGCGCTCAATAAGTCTTCAATGGAATGCTTCGGTTACATATCTTTAAGATATTGTTAATTAAGATGTTGTCAATCGTCTTTCTCTAAAGCAGCCTTTGCGGTTTTGTGTTTAGAACTTCTGATAAATTTTCCGATTGCCATAAAGCACACATGCTATAAAATCGGCGGGTACGCGTATAATAATAAGAGACAAAATTTACATAATATTTCAGTCAATTTATATAAATACATAGACCTTTCCGTGCATACTGTTAGTCTGAACAGTATGATCGATCAAAAAAATCCAGCCAACAGGAATTCAGGATTTTTTTGAATTAGCCAATCGGATAGCCTGTATTCAAGCCCCTGATTGCTTTAGTGATCAGAACTCCCCACAGATCGCGCAAAAATCGAGATAGCGAATCAGATGGCTGGAATCTGACTCAGAACGTGCAAAACTCATGCGTAAGACCGCTTTTCTGCGCGTTCATGTTCGAAGACGTTGCTACTGCATGGATGATATCTTAGAACTGGACTGTTAAACTTTCAATAAATACACTGCGCAAAATTTGATAACTGGACTGCTATTTTAATTTAACAATTTTCTGGCCAATTTTTACCTTATTCGTGTGATCGCTCTGATCACCCCTAGATCCGCCCCTGGCGTACGTGCCCTATTTGGCAAGAATACTTCGAGTATTAAATTCCACTAAATAAGTAGGATATTCCAAAGGATATTCCAAAGGATATTCCAAGTCCTCACTTGAGTTCTAAAGGCTTTCAAAATCCTTTTTCTATTGGTTTTTATGTAATGTTTACAACATGAGCGGCCGTGTTGTATCAGATATACAAACTCGAGCCGAAGGCGAGAGTTTGTATATCTGATACAACACGGACGCGAATGTTGTAAACAACTTAAACAGCTCATTTTATGAGTTCATTGGCAAAGTAATTTTAAAAATAAACGTTCTCTAAGCCGAGAAAATCAAAGTCAAAGTTTATGTAAATCAACATGAATCTGTATCACATATACAGATACAACACGCTTATAATTTTTCTTTGTGTTTTCTTCATGAATTATTAATGAGTTTTTAAATTCCATAAAACATTAAATCGATAAATAGTCCAGGACCTGTATTTGAGTTTGTATGTGTTTCATTTAGCACAGGTAATCACAACTGTTTTAGGGTAAAATTTCCATGGCAGTCAACATGGCATATGTGCCAAAACCTGAATCCGGGACGAAAGTCCTGAAAATGACCCCGCCCTGAAATGCCAGTGTCGACATAGCTCTAACTTCCGAAAGGAAAAGTGATAGCCTTTCTGAACTGCTTATAGTGTTTAGAAGTGTTACTTTTAGGGGTAGTCATTGGAAGGAAAAATTGTATAATATTTTACAAGAAAATGACCATGCACCACCCCAGGCAAATTATGTGTAAAAAAAATGCTAATTATGCATAAAATAACTAATATGCCTGGCAGAAATTAAATTTTCTTATGTCCTAAAAAAAATTATCATGGGATGAAAAACTATGCTTAATTTAATATAATTATTGTGGATTTGATAAGGATTTTTAATATAATTATCACTTATTTACTGAGACCGAGGGAAACAGTGTGTTTTGTGGACCCGAGACCGTCGATGTTTCCCGAGGCGAAGCCGAGGGAAACATCGACGGTCTCGGGTCCACAAAACACACTGCTTTCCCGAGGTCTCAGTAAATAAGTGTTTTATTATATATCAATAGTCAAAGAAACAACAAATTAAAGAACAAATGAACGTAAATACATGAAATATTTTATTGTTAAAACGTTATATTAAATACTGGCTACACTGCAGTTACTTAAAGCGAAAGTTTTAATTACGTACTAGGCATGTCCAAAGGTCGCATCTTCACGTGATGGCGCACGTGATTTTTTTTGTTATTCGCCGGTCGATAACGTATTATCTCCCTCTCGCGCTGTTGCGAGGGAGACAGCCTAATTTCGTCACTCTCACGTGATATGCTCTCAACCAATAAAACACTAGAAAAATGCGACTTTGACTATTGATATATAATAATACATTTTATTTCACTTATCTTCCACGAAAACATGATTTCAGCCATATTTTGCAGTCTTGTTTGCTTTTTATCGCCGAATCTCGCAAATATCATCCAGTTGTTGTACTTTTACATAATGATAAATGGCTAAAGAAGATTTCATCAAGATTTGAAACAGTGCAGTGTATTTTAACTTTAATATTGTGTCCTTCGATATTTTGTAAACTATTTCACTGCACTGTTTCAAAACTTGACGACAATTGGTTGACCAGGAACGTTTTTGTTATAATAATTTCAATTTCATAGCATTTTTTTAGGATTTTTTCTTTTTAGTACGATTTTCTCTTTTAATTTATTAATTAAATAATAAGTTTTAGTTCTTAATTGAGAATGATGCTGTGCTCATTGATTTTGTATGAAAAAATGCAATAACTATAATTAAAACTTGAAAAGTGCTTTAGTAAAAATTTTTCTGATCGGCCAAATTTTTATTTGATCAGAGAAAAGTCATGATTGCTGATCACCATGATCGGGAACGTTGAGAAAGTTATTTTGAGCCCTGATGAGGTCTCGCTCAAGGTACAAGTTACGTTTGATATATATAAATGATGTTTTTCTTGGTATTTGTTGGCCCAAAGTTAGCCCAAAGTTAGCCCAAAGTTAGCCCTTGGTATTTGTTGGCCCAAAGTCAATCAAATCAGTTCAGTTCTCTTGAAATTAACTCACTATAACCAATGTACACCAATTTTTCTAAAGATGATTGTTAAGTGTTAAGGCAAACTTCATGCAAACATTTTGAATGCACATGAGTGTTATTTATTTAAAGCCCACAAATATTAATCGGACGCAATTTGATAACACAGTAGTCAACTGGAAATCATGCCGTGATTGTTGCCAAGCGGCATCCTAATATATCGCTAAAATATTGATAATAAATATTGTGTATAATATGACTATCATTTCAAAATTTAATTTTACAAGGTTTACCAATTATTTATTGATAAAGTTGAAATCATGTTATCGAGCAACAAACCTGACAAGTGTTCTAATTTAATATGTTAAATAATCTAATATATTAAAAATTTAATATATGAAAAAGAACTAGTCAATTAGAGCATTTTCAATAGAAAATAAATATCCAATACATGTACTTATTAGAAAATGTCAAAGTGAAAGTGTACTGTACTACTGTTGAAGTCCAGTCTTGGCAAGTTATGGTGAAGAAACAGAAGGCTTTCCGACTTTGACGGGTTGAGGCGACTTCTTTTTTCATTCAATAGGTTACCCCAGCTTCACTAAAGATGCGTTCTGAGTAAATCCTTGAGCAGGGTGCACTAAGAAATGTTTTGGTGACTTGATGGATGGTTGGAAAAGCTGATTTCTGCACAACCCACCACTTGAATGGGCATTCTTTTTTTAGCAACAAGTGGCATTGCGAAAAAATCGCTAACCTCTTTTTCCACAGGATTATCAGATGGTGTCTGAGTACTTGCAGGAGTCATCGATGAAGCCACCAATTCGTCCAAGCAATCTCAAGGATCAACTTGGTTATTTGTAGATGCTGATTCTTTGGTAAGATCTGTATGAGCGATGATTTCTTCAACAGGCCTCAAAAACTTTCTAACTTCTTGCAGAAGAAAGTCGCACCCTTTCTCTGCAGTAAAGGCAATCTGGAAACGAGGATCGACAGTAGTTGGCCACAACATAGTTTTTCATCTGTGAGCACATTCGCAAAACGAGATTTCACAGCATCGTGGAATTCTTGTTTCATTGTGCAAATGCCCACAGATTTTTCGCCATCATCTTTGTTTAAAAAATGATGTAAGACTGCAACTGCAGGAATGACAACTGAGACAGGAGCATTGTTCGACAGGAGCATTGTTTGGTATATTCTTCAAAAGGTTGAAGTAAACGGATGACCTTTTCCATTAGTTTCCATTCGTTGGCTGTGGGTACTTGGATGTCGTGAGCATACAACACAATGGCATTTTCCATCTCGAGCAATCACTGAAGGGAGATAAAAGGTGGAATTCCATCAGGTAGGAACATCTTGTATCAGCTTCTTCTTGGGTAGATTTAAATCTTCTTGGATCTTTGACAGTCGATCACAAGCCAATGCCGAATGGTTGAAATGGGTAACAACTCGTTTGCTTCTTGCGATCATGTCAGAAATACTCCGCTGTGACAAGATTGCATCCTGGATAGTGGAGTTGTAAGGTGTGAAGAAAGCAGGGACTTCTCGGTATATCAACTAACTTGATACCATTGACCATGTTGGCACTGTTGTCAGTGACTACCATGTGGCACTTTGTCAGCAGTATATTCCACATCTCAAGCATGGTCTCGACTTTGTTAGCGATGGCAGGACCAGTGTAGCTTCCAGAAAAGAGGCTTGAGTGCAGCACAAATGATTGCATGGCAGGAAATGTATTTGAGACCCAGTGAGCTGACAGACTGATATACAAATGATTTGTGTGTTTGCAAGTCCATATATCCGTTGTGTATGAAATATTTGATTGCTTTCATAAGACTCTGCTTGAGTTTATCAGCTATATCTTTTTTAGCTCTTTCGTAGAGATCCAGGTGACTTTTTCACTAAAATGAAACTCGCTTGGCAGGGGATAAGAGGGAGCCAAATGTCTCATAAAGGCTAGTTGTCAAGCGCCATCATATCGCCGATCAACTGGGTGATTTTCTTCCCCAGGCCACTGTTATGTCCCAAACACAAGCTTTGTCAAAACTTGTCTGAATAGACATTTGGTTTTTCAATGCTTTTCTCACACTTCCAGATCCCTTGCCATGGTGCTCAGCAACTTCATGTGCTCTTTTCAGCACTTTCTCTTTGGCCTTGGCCGATAGCGCTTGAAATTCCGATGGAAATTTGCTTCATATATGGTTTCAAAGATTGGTAGTGGTGAATTGTTTTGGTTTAGTTCCACCTCTAGAAACAACAACTTTGGACCAAGTGCATAAAAGGCACTGCGCTTTCGATACATTATTCTTGAGAACCTAGGTGTGACGTCACTGCTAAAGGTGCTTCAGAATGCCTAGCAGATTTCAGTATTTTTAATATGGCGGAAAATTTATATATACAAATAACCTTGTATAAATACGACAATGTTCGTTGATCATGTTTGATGTCTACATAACCAAATTCAAACTGTATTAAAAATGTGCTCAATTAAAAAATATATACAAATTTACGATACTGAGTCTGAGCAATGGTCGTATAGTCGTTGATGATATTTATATACTCGCAAGTTGTGATCAACACTAGACCATGATACTGGTATACACAACTACGCTTTCTAGCTGACAGTTTTAAGTAGCTGAGGAGATTGGAAATATTTGCCTGACATGACTGTGTTGTCAAAACATTTTTAGTCGGAGACTCGGCATAATTTTCAAGCTTCTAGATATCATTTAATATGGCTTTATTTTTAGGTAAACACGAGTCATATTTAGCCAGTTAATCCATTCTGACCATATGGTAGCGAAATATACCTAGGTACCTATTTCATTGTTCCAACAGCATTAGAGCAGAACTAATGACTTAATTATAAACGCAAAGGAAATTTCCATAACATTTTCTATTTACAAATGCGGTATGCTTGGTAACCAGGCCAGGGACCACTTTTTTGAAATCACAAAGCTTACAAAAACTGAAACATTAAAATTTGGAATACACATGTTTTATAAATTTGATTGTTTTATTTAGTTTCAACTTTACAAATTCATTTCTTAAAAGAAATAAGAGAACTTATTTCTCTCAACTTGAAAGAACAAAAACAGCTATCACTGCATATTATAGGTGCCCAACAAATGAATTACTGGTTGTATTTTTGTGTATTATTATTGTCAAGTTTATTTCCGTGTGAGACTGATATGTCACTTGAGACATTAATATTGACGTTTTTACCTTTTTTGGCAAACCTCCAGTCTCCCACATTCGTGTTTCAATAAAAACAGTTAATATGCATGCATTCAAAAACATTAAAGCAACAAAAACTCACAACTTATTTATTATTAGAAATATAAAATTTTGAAATAATCGGCAGACCGATTATTAAAAACAAGACGCCTGCTCAATGCGTTCGCTCCGTCAGTATAGGGGAAGGGCAGCAACAGAATTGCTTGGCATGCATGATGTAGGAAGTTGATGAGGCATGGTATAGCACCTTATTATAATCTTGGCATTTTGGCAGTAATACTGTGCATACAAATCAGAAATGAAAGATATATCTCCAGTACTTTAATTATACTTGGTTTAGTCTACAGTATACATAATTAATTATATGATCGTATACAGTTCTACTTCAAATGTATAAATAGTACACACTTGCACATCTGGTTCCCAGAAGGCTTGGGGATAAGTATCATTGTGAAATAATGTGATATATAGTATCTGAGTATCTGGTGTTCCATCAAATGTCCACTGCATTTTATGTCAGTATTGTATTCTGGGTTGAAAATTTTTTCTTTCAGGATAGAGAATGTTTCAAGAGAACTACAGTAACAGTTTCCAATATTCTTCAGGGACATAACCATCAATCCATTATACATTAATAATTATAATTAATGAAGAGCATAGCTGTTGATAACCTCCTCATGACAACCAAAGTAATGAGCAAAATTTCACAGATGACATAGTCATAGAGAATATGACATGGTCGTAGAGAATATGTTGTGCAGGTCCAACATTACCGAATCATCAATAGCACAGTATAAATAAGGGACCACATTCATATTCATATTGCCACAAATAATGTTGAATCGAAGTTGTTATTTCACTCACCCATCCCAGTGGTCTCCCTCACAGACGTTCTTATAGCTCTAACCCTCACTAACGTCTGCTGAAACGAGCTGCACATTCCATTCCTTTTGTTTTAGGAGCCAATCATCTGGCAGTGTTCAAAAGAGTTAGAGCCAATTGGAAGCCGCGTTTTTGAGGGTTTAGCTACTGGGGAAAGCCCTTGCACATGGGAATATATTGTTTGGGTTGAAATTTGTTTACTTGTGTGGAGATATTTTGGAAACTATAGCCTTGAACTTCACAATGTTTACATAGAATAATATTGTGATAATCTTCTCGCATGTTCTGCAAACAACCGGCGTATATAAAACGCAAAAGCTATGCAACAGCAGGTGAAATGTTAAATTTTGTTAACAATGACAAACAAGCAATCGGGAAACTCGAGAACGCGTAGATAAGGATATGTCCAAATGTTGCTATTAAATTCTTCCGATATGCCATGGCTTCAACGAAAAATTCTAAAAGATTAAGCTCTTCTTGCATGTAGAAAAGTATAGTGAAGTCACATGTATAAACGTTTCGAAGTTTGGCCAAACTAGAAATTCATATTGGCGCAATTAAAAGTTTCTCTGGTTTTATTTGTGTTGTGTTTACATTCAGAAGTCGTTGCTCAAACAGCAAATTAGTTTACTTTGAAACTAATATTTCTCTTTCTAAGCCACAGTATTATATCAAATTTTCTGTCTTCTGAGTTCTGTTGCCTTAAAGATATATATCTGTCAAAAGTTCAAATTTCGGCGAAATATATTCTGCATTTGATGCTGTCGCCACTAGATTAATACAGTATGCCCTTGAGTATGCCATCCTGTCCACGTTTTAAATATAACCGAACATCTTTAATATCCGAATCTGATAATTAATGGCGCATTTTATTTCCTGGACAAGTATCAATGTCTTTAAATTCAATTTATGTGCAATTTTGACCAAAATTCAACCGATGACTGCTTTCAAAATATAAAAATATTTATGTACTATTTATTCCGCCTGTAAATCACTTTCCGAAATATAGAAGGTTCGCTGTGATTGGTCGATCGGAGGGAATGGAATGTGCAGCTCATTTCAGCAGACGTTAGTTAGCAAGGGTTAGAGCTATAAGAACGTCTGCGAGGGAGACTACCACCCAAGATAACGTCGATCAGATCAATATTCAGTTGTATTTTGACTGACAGACTCACAATTATTGTACTTTACTACTGTCATTGGCTAGGATTGTATTTTGATACAATATTTAAATAGTGATTTGGTTTTTGCTGGAGTGGCAATAAACAATACAACCACGATATAACCGTTTCCAAAATTAAAATGTCCATAATACATGTCATATTCTTTTTGGTAGAAGTTGGCAACCATGGTTAAAATTATAAAACAATCTTTTAATGGTGACCTTGTTTACATGATATATGTCTACTGACAGTCTATGAAATTAGAAACGTTATGCACCTGTGGAGGTTCCGTTGAACTTATCCTTCAGCCTTCTGCATATAGTCTATATAAGCGTAAAAAAATTTGGAAGTATAGAAGAAACAGAATAGCATGTTAAAATCTTACTAGTTTAAAGCTTTCAACTGTCTTGGTGACCTAATAGCCTTGATTCAACCTGTCCAGAGTACAACACAACATGAAAAACACAGTGCAATTTGGTGAAAATTTAGCGAAATTGCCAGAAATATTATTTGCCCATTCATCACGCAACCGCCATTTTAAAACTGAACTATATAGGTCACTGAAGCATACTTGCAAAATCACCCATAATATCTATAAAATATACCGATGTACCTGTGAAATGTTCATTTTGTGACATCCTAAAGACAGACAATTAGCATTTTAAAGCTCCCTCGAGCTACGCATACATATGCACACAGTAAGTTTAATCTGGTGTCGTTTGAAACATACTTTAGCTAAAATACAACTTGAGCAAGAAGTCCAACAATGGGGTCACAAAAACAGTCGAAATTGTGCCCAAATTTGCATACATGAAAACATCTCCGATCAAGAGGTTTTGCTCAATACAGTAGATAAGATGCTAAGTCGCAAAGTGAAGAAACAATTACCTTCATATGAGGAATTGGCAAACAAAGTCGCTGATTTCTTTGTGGAGAAAATACAGATTCTAAGAAATGATTTCTCTACAGACATGCCCCATATGAGAGTAACCCTATAGTATATAATGTACCAAATGTTGCGATTGAACTTCATGAATTTACATGCATTAACCAAAGAAGAACTAGGCCCTCTTCTATGTTGCTTAGTTGGAAAATCTTATATCATATACCTGGCTGTATCTTGAGGGATCGCATTGAAGAATTACTACCAACTGTAACGAGAATTATTAACCTTTCTCTACAAACAGCCGTGATGCCCAATGATCTTGAAACCTAAAATTAAGAAAGCATCTCTTGACAATGAATTGTTCCCTAGCTTCTGACCTATTTGTAACATACGGTTCTTAGCCAAAGCTACTGAGAAAGTTGTCACATCTAAGTTGGACTGTCGCCTGACTAATTCAAATGCTCATTAATTATATCAGTCGGCATACAAACAAGGACATAGTACAAGCACCACATCGACCATTACCTTCATTACAGAGTATTTACTCCGGCACACAACTGATCGAATCAACACTGAGAACATTGGACTGTGGTTTGATGACACTATGTCTATGAGCAAACAGGTGAATGCCATTTGTGAGAAAGCTTTCTACCATCTGAGAAATATAGCATCAATAAAAAAGTTTTTGTTGCACCAACATTGTGAAATCCTATTTCATGCTTTTGTTACAACATCATTCGATCATTGCAATTTGCTTTTGAATGGTTTGCCACAATACCAAATAAAGAAATTGCAACACATACAAAATGCTGCGGCTCTTCTTCTTTTGTGTACCAGAAAGTATGAGCATATGTACAAATTGCAATATTTGAAACATACCAGTAACTGATAGCATGAGCCTTGTCTACAACAACAGCCTTTACATTTTCCCTGTATGTATTACTGGAGACCATTTTCCACCATTTCCCAACCATGAATTCAGGTGATCCAAATACTATGGAGAAGCTTCCATCGAATAATTATTTTTGTGCCTCATCAGAAGATACATCGTTCAGTGATATAGCTCTAATGCCGAGTGAATGAAGCCATTTTATTTGACCTCTATTAAGCTATTTAATGGGGAAACAATTACTACAATGGTCTTGTCATCTTGTATTGGTGATCCATACAAAGACGAATAAACAACCGCCAAGGCATGATATATCATGGATTTTCCGTTCCCTGTTGGCAAATTCACAAACAAATCTTTCCCCGTATTTATGATATAAGAATTGCTTCCCTTTGAATACTATTCAGACTCTCAATACCAAAAAAATTACAAATTTCAGCGAAAATACCTTCAAAGTTAGATTGTTTAGTCGCCATTTTGATTACTTTGTGTAGATATTGGGAAGGAACTGTGTAACCCCATAACACTTATCAGGCCACTTAGAATCTCTGTTGTCCATAAGAAACTGGTACTTGAATGACCAATTTTTCACTCCATGCCATTCTTGATACTCACTTTCACATTAAAACGGTCTTTGCTGTATGCCCAAACCAGCGCTAAATAATGAATGGAAAGAAAACATCGTCAATATATATAACTTTGCATCTGACTTCGCCAATTTCTGACTGGCCCACTCAAGAGTAGTAAAGTTTTTTGACACTTTGATGATTACATTAATCTGCCTGAGAGCCTATTGTGCACCTTATGCGAGTTATTATTATTGAATATAATTATGCCTTCTTTTTACCATTATATTAACAGGGGCAAATCCAGGGGTATCAAGTGTAGCTCAAGATATGGTCAGATTTTTCCGATTATGGGATATATTCACCCAATTAATTTCTGGGTACCCAAAAATAATGAAAATTTGAATTAAGGTGGCATACCACAAAACTTTGGCAAAATTTTCGAATTTTTAAAAAATCAATTTCTATGCCTCTTGACTATTGTTCTTTCATACTCCATCCTGTTTTTATAGTAGTCTAACTATGATTTTGAGTTATTGGATGTTTTTCAGTGCCATTAGACTTTTATGTCCTTAGCAA
>CACRXK020006063.1:0-26245 GCA_902702795.2 Paramuricea clavata
CCCCTTCAGGACCCTCTAATATGGTTGTGATTTACTTTGGACTAAAGATTTCGGTTATCGTCAGATGAACTGTACATTGACATTGTATTTTACAGTTCTTTAATGAAAATCAACAAAGTATTTACAAGGTAGCGAGGTACGTCTTTTGTAGTTTATGTCACTAACGATTTTCAGACTATACTTATTACACATTCCTTAATTCTTATAGATTATTTAACAATTATTTGCCGAAGGCGAGGTGATTATCGGGGAATATTCACCGATAATTGATTTAGTATTTTTACACAAGTCTTTTGTGTTTTTTGCGACTGTGTTTATTTTAATTTCGCTTATTTCTTTATCAGTAACTTTCACAAAACGGCTAGCCGCCATTTTGCAAATTTCGATTTTGTTATATTCACCTATAGGTGAATATAACAGCTTAATACGTCAAATTTAATCAATGAACTTGTAGGATTTGTCATATTCACTTGTGCAAAAATATTAAAGAACTATGTATATTGTTATATTGTATACAACTACCATAAACGCCATGTGGACTTCCGCGCCAAAATTACCATAAAATGCGTCTCTGCAAATCATTAAGAATGCAGCGTTCTGCGTTCGGGCAAGTTCGCGCAGCTATAAAGCCGATTATTCCTAATTGGCAGATCACAATAACATGCAACGTTGCCAACGTAATTGCACAAACTATATATCTGGCTTGCGACAGTATACATATATTACAGTAACATTACAATTGTTATGACATGGCTAATGTCTGTATATAGTATTTTGTTTCAACAAGTTGCATTTGATATCACCTGTCCTGTAATCATGTTCAATTTACTAAAAATGGCTAGGGTACTATAAACCCTTTTGACCCCTATATACGTACGGCTGTGTTTTGAAAAGATCAAATTGCCTGCAAATTACGCGAATCTTTATTTATATAAAAGATAGCCTGATTTAATAAAATAGCTACATATATGCACGTTCAGTCATGTAGCGGATTAAAATTCCAATAAATCGAGCTATATGTATAACTGATCGCATTTTCTGCCGCCATTAAATATAGCAATACTTGCCGGTCTATATAATGTTTTTTTTTCTCATGTATATATACAATACTTGCTGGCTTTTTATGTTATATCATTCTCTACCTTGCATGATGAACACTATTAGTAATTTAAAAAGCCATCCAACGACACTCAATCATTCTTATGACCAAGATGCAAGAATAAAGCTTGCTTGCTTTACATGCACGAATGAGATAAGCAAAAGCAGGAATACAAACGAAACATTGACCTCGGAGACTTAACAAAGAGGGAAAAGAGAAGCAAAAAGAAATTTATTTTGAAATGCCTCTATTAGCTCTACTTAAAGTGGCGTATGCCAATGCATGTGCTTATGGCAGTATGTAGAAACTTTATTATATCGCGGCAATTCATTCCACCTCTTTGTTTTGTCTTCATCTTTCCTTATATTCCGCTTATCTCACACATGTAATATAGGCCTAGATTGGCGAGGGGCATGATGATGCAGATCTAAAAGTGTTTTGTAATGGTAGCACACTCTTATAATAGCCTTGATAACGAGAACATATTCATGTGGGTTGTACGCCAACAGCAATACGTAAAGAAGGAAGAAGATACAATTGGAAACGAGTTGATCAAGCTTGACCGCTCGTTCTGAAAGGATCGATCTGGGAAATCTGAGATAATATACTTCCAGCAATGAAGAAATGTAGAACGTAATAACAGCCAATAAGACCGTGATTTGCACCCACACCGGGATTGATGAATTCAGCTTCGTCGCGAGCATCTCAATGCCATCGTAGATATCTAATATCGCCAGGAAATATGGCTGCAGACTTTTCCCCCTTTGGTAAATAACACACAGAAGGTGTATTGGACCAAGTAACAATACCATTATTGGTAGACTTTTGATCTCGAGAGGGTAAATAGGTGTCGTCGTTTCAGTCAGGATTTCATATCCAAGCCAGATTGTATTTAAAATCAAACCCAAGTATAGAAGCACCACACACCAATGGTTATATTGATACAGTTTCGACAGAATCGCTTGCAGACCAAATTGCACGTAAAAAAAAGCCAGAATAATGACCATAACAACTGGGCCAATGAATACACGATATAAAAAGTACATGGGATCATACTTGATGATATCTTTGGCGATATCAAAATTTAAGTAGATCGAGGTCAATGCCGGGGCTGTTATACTAACTATAGCCCAAGCAATCATGATTATTATGTATTTCCACGACATTTTCGACATTGTTCTCCTGGTTAACTGTGCTCTAGCCTTAAAACTAACCCAAATAAGGTGAAATATAGAAGCTCATTATATTATGTAATCGATACGACATTTTAAATCGTTTCAGTGTAGTTACGTCATTCCAACTGATTGTAGAACTTTCCCAGATATCATGCATCCGTATACTGGGTGGCTGTACACGACGCAAGCGTTTATTGGTCAAATTGTATCACGTGTAAATTTTTCAAAGAATATATAATTTTTAGTAACGTCGTTTCAGGACGCAAGCCGTTTGATTGTTTAAATTTCGTCACTGTAAAATGTCTCTATTCCTTGGATGGGCTCGCGGTTCCTTCCTATATGAACAGGCTTTGCGATTGGTTGATTAGCACAATAAAAGACAATAAAAGACAATAAAATATAGAAATCATATTTCTAAAGAACGAATGTCAATGAATCATAACCACACGGTGAATTTCGCGACAATTTTCTCTCGCTTTTCAATATCCGGTATGAACACGGCAAATGAGTGTCGTTAAAACTATTATGCGGAGTGAAGGAAATACAAAGTGTTGGAAAATGCGGAATGTTCACAATGCGTGCAGAATATTGCATTCTCAACATTCAGCATTTCAGCTCAGCATTTCCAGCTGCGAAGCGCGTTTCCCAAGTTTGTTGTGAATATTCCCAATTACGTTTCTAACTCATTTGGAATATTGGGCGTGGAATTTGATTACTTGACAGGCGAACTTCGCAAACTGTTTGTTACACTATTAGAGAGCTTAAGTCGTAATATGTGGTAAATCTATAGGGACGCGGACGTGACAAAAAGCCACACTAAATTCGCAGTGTCAAAAACACGGGTAAAAAATATGAATTATTTTTGTCAACAAAGAAGGATACAGGTGAAAAACAAAGTTAAACTGGTAACAATTCCAAAAGAAAAGCATAAAAAGTAAGTGTCTTTTGGTCACGTCCGCGTACTAGATTTCGGTTCGTTATTATTATTGTCTTTATTAGGGTCCACTACAGTATATGTACAAAGTCTAATTATAAAGTCAATTATTCGGAGACCCTAAATGGGCGAGGCGCAAGCGTTATTATCTTCTTGGTTTTCAGTCAGGTTAAAACTCCACGGTAAAACGTTCCACGCCCAATATTCCAAATTTAGAAACGTAATTGGGAATATTCGCAACAAACTTGGGAACCACGCTGCGAAAAGTGATCAGAAATCTAGTATAATAGTGAAACTCCATGACAAGCTGAGCTAAATTCGCATATATGTAGTAGTATTAGTAGTAGAAGAACTTTATTTATGCATGCGGACCCCGTCAACCGTAGCTGATTTCCACGGGGGGCGTGTGCCAGAAAATTATTTTACATGTAAAATATGAAAATGATAAGCTAAGCTATTTACAGTAATATATATCTTTACAAGATATAACAAATGTTTTGAGCTATTTACAGGTAAATTATATTTACAAAAGTTACCAAGCACTAATGTCAGCAGCGATTTTATTTCGAAAGGAAGAAAGTGACTTGCTTTCTCGAATTTCTTTTGGTATAGAATTCCAAATGTGTGCTCCGTCGCATATACATAAAACTATTTTTAAAGAGTGTTTTTAGCCCTCTTTTAGGTCAAAATTTCCGAAAGTTTTTTTATATAATTATTTACAATTTGTGAGCTAAAGCAAGCGACGTTTTTGTCATGCAACAGACATCACCCGAAAATCGATTTAAGGCGTCATTGTGCCTCACTCATAGTAGCTAAGGTACTTCCTCAGAAATTTAAAAAATCTCCAAAAACAAACCGGAATCTTCCCAAAATTTGTCGAAAAATCCCCACAATATTCCTACAATTGCCGTAAAATCCCTGACAATCCGAAAATCGTTTCCAAACGCCGCAAAATTCCCTCTAAACCCCGAAAATCAAGCCAAAATTCCTTTAATATTCACGGAAAACCACAAAATCTCTGCATGCATGGATATATTGCAAGGATTTTGAAATCACAAAACTTCTCGTACGCTTTTTTCAGAGTATTTATAATAATTAAACACCTCTCGGCATAGCCTGCGCAAAGCAGACGTTTAAGCAGGCTACTCTCGACAAAGCTGATTATCATTCGGCACTTTTCATACATCATAAACATGCAAAGTGTTTGCCCAACTATATAAACTGTACTTGCGGATCTAAACTAAATATATAACATGATTATCTGTAGCAGGTTCATGAAAACATTCATGATGCTACAATAATTTTTCACAACAATGTTTCTTTTGTTAAATGGACTATTTTTCCTTCTGCACCTCTACAGTCATGTTGAATTTATTCAAAATGAAATACCAATATTGACATGGAGTCAACCTCTTGAACCCTATTCTATAGATGTATGTTAAAAATATCAAATTCCGGGCAAACTCGTCTACATTTTCACATCATATGGAAAGCCTGGGTTAACATAAACATACACACGCCATAAAAGAATCCAACATGAAAAACTATCGCCCATAGATGCATGCATATAAGAAAGCCTCAGATTAATATAGATACAACTACCAGAACAATACAAGGAGAACTTCGACCTTTCGAGCGAAGGCCCTTCGTCGGAAGTCAGTGAACTTAGTTAGTCACTTAAACTTAGTTATCTTGTATTTTTCCAGTAATTGTATCTTCCAGGCCCTCAAATGCTCAATTTTATAGGAAGCCTGATTTGCAGCGGGCAGGATTTTGGCGGGCACGGGGGAGGATTCTCTGCCAGCTGCAAATCAGCCCCCCCCCCCATAAAATTGAGGGCCTGCCACGCAGGCTAAGGTAATTGTATCTCTATCAATACAAAACTTTCTTTTTATTGGCATTACCTACAGGCACAGACCATTTAACATGCATCCATGCATACATATATATACATGTTGAGTTTAATGGATTGTATTTTCTAGCTGATTGCTATTAATAATACCTTGCATTCCCTATTTTAAATCCTTAATTAAACAGTATTAATTCTTTCGATCTCGATCGGCTTCAATGTTCAATGATTCTTGTAGCCAACAATAAAATTTGCTTTACACGAGTGAGATAATTATGTACAAGACTGTACAATTACAAAAGAAATACTGACCATGACAAGACAAAGCGGAAATAGTTTCTTTTGGAATGTATGTTTTGTTTCCCTTTTAATTAAAGCTCATTAGGTGTATGTGGTTATGTTTATGTTTATGCTGCAAGTTAGGGGAACTTCGTAGCATCTCTGTGTTTTGCCGCCTGATTTCCCTGTATTCATATAATACAAGCTTGGACCTTCAATGACGAGGGACAAGGCTTTTTCTGTCGAGATTCCGGTCGCCTGAATTGAAACACTCTGTCGTGCAGAATTCATATTTGACCATGCTTTGTAATGGCAGTACACTCTTATAAAAGTCTTGGCAGCAAAAATAATCTCGTGTGGCTTATACGCATACAACATTATGCGAACAACGAGGAAAATACAACTGCAAACGAACTGAGAGAGCTTAACTTTTCGTTCAGACGACATCGATCCACTTTTCAATTCAGGAAATTTTAGATGATATATTTCCATGACTGAAGGAATGTAGAACATGATAACAGCCAAAAAAATCGTGATTTGCACCCACTCCGGGTTTGTTGGATTCAATTTGGTATAGTACATCTCAATCCCATCGTAGATATCTACTATCGCTGGACAATATGGCAACAAACCATGGTCCACCATATCAATACCACAAAGTATAAGATATAATGGCATAAGTGAGAGTCCTATAATTAGTGTGACCTTGTCATGATCTCCTCTCCATAAGATTGTGATGACAATAAAATGCGAGCAAATGTAGAAGAAAAACCACTGGTTCCATTCACTGAATCGGGACTGACGACTAGCTCCTTCCGTTTGAATTTGTACAAAATACACAGGGAAAACAATCGTAATTGTGGCAGGTATACCCGCTTTTATGACAGCAAGAACCACTGACATGGCATCTGGCTTCTCAAAAATGACTACGACTACAATAGTCAAGCAGAGTGAGACCAAGATCGGAGCTGCGCTGATAAAAATAGCCATAGGAACACTGTAACCAAATTTTACCGCCATTTTTCTTCGCATAGAAACACCAGAAATGATACTGCGCATTACCTGTGTTGCTGTAGACTGACAAAAACGTAGTTACGTCATTTCAACTGATCGTTGGACTTTCCCAGCTCGAAATCATACGATCACATGTAAACGACGCAGGCGTTGATTGGTTATAAATTGTGTCACATGTAAAATTTCCCAGTTCATGTTAGTTCATGAAATATTTCGCAGTTCATGTTCAGTTCATGTTATTTTCCCAGTTCATGTTTCTCTGTGTTGGTATTAATGGTATAATATTTTAATTTGCGAAGATTCTTCAAGCGCTATCTGCCTTGCGCTCACATCTGTTAGAAGTTTTCGTAATTTGATATTTGATGTTGTTTTGTTTAACGTTTGCTCTAGTTTATTCATAGGGCATACTCCGAAAAGGACTCGGACTCCGGACGGAAAATCCGGATTCGAGAAAAACCTGACCCGGACTCCAAAATGGCGAATTTTTGTCGGCAAATTTTTTTCGTAGTATAAAGCAAAAGATGAATTGGATAAGAAGGGAAAGAACTAAAATATTCGAGTGATACTGATTAAAAAGTAATAGTTATAGGAAAAATTTGATGACATTTACGAGAAGATATTAAGGAAAATGTAACGAATAGACCTTTCTTATAATGATGTCAAATGGGGAAAACCAATTTATGCGATGTCTCATAGGTCAATGCAAGTCGTTGGCAAGCCAATAAATTTCATAAAAACATCATTTGCATTGTTCCTTGGGACATCGCTAATAAGTGTTTTTCTGCGTTTGACGTCATTATAAGAAAGGTCTATTGCGGTATACGTTTGCCAAAAGCCCAAAAGTGAATGAAAAATTCAATGCCCGGAAAAGAAATATTTTGAGAAAAGAAGTATTAGTTATAGTGGCTCAAATGTTGTCGGCAAGTGCGACTTTCGTATGAGAATAATCTCAACGCCCAGACAACAGTTTTGCACTCAATTCCCGTGCATGGTGGGAACATGCGATTTCCGGAACGGCCATTTTGAATCGGATTGTATTTGGATGTTATCGTCATATCAACTGTTCAATGTATTTTCAAATTCTTTATTGCACATCAACATAATATTTACAAAGAAGCGATGCGCATGAACACATCTTGTAATATCTACTTCCGCCTTTTGTGTTCTTTATGTCACTAACGATTTTTGAGCTATAAACTAAATATATTTTACTTTTACATTAGATAACTACATATAATTATTTACAATTTGTGAGCTTAAGAAAGCGACGTTTTTTTCATGCAACGGACATCACCCGAAAATCGATTCAACTAATTTTGGCGCCATTGTGCGATTTGTACCTCATGAATAGTAGGAAATGTTTAATGTACTTCCTCAGAAATTAAAAAAATGTCCCAAAACAATCCCGGAATCTTGCCGAAATTTGTCGAAAAATCCCCACAATATCCCTAAAATTGCCGTAAAATCCCTGACGATCCAAAAATCGTTTCCAAACTCCGCAAAATCTCTATGCAAATACCGAAAATCAAGTCAAAATGTCTTTTAATATTCACAGAAAATCACAAAATCCCTACACGTGATGCATGGATATATTGCAGGTATTTCGAAATCGCAAAACGTCTCGTACGCTTTGTGCAGAGTATTAATACACCCCTCGGCATCTCGGCATAGCCTGTATTGTTTAAATACCTAGATTTGTTTTTATTGTAAGGTATTAAGTCTCGGCAAAGCTGATTATCGTTCGGCACTTCTCATATATCATAACAACATGCAAAGCATTTGCCCAACTATAAACTGTCCTTGCGCATCTGAACTAAATATATAACATGATTATCTGTAGCAAGCCCATGAAAACATTTATGATTCTTCAATAATTTTTCACAACAATGTTTCTTTTGTTAAATGGACTATTTTTCCTTCTGCACCTCTAGTCATGTTGAATTTATTCAAAATGAAATACCAATAATCAATATTGACACGGAGTCAACCTCTTGAACCCTATTCTAGATGTATTTTTTAGATGTATTCCGAGCAAACTGGTCTACATTTTCATGTCATGGACTCATGGAAAACCTGGGTTAACATACGTACACGCCATAAAATAATCCAAAATAAAAAAACATCGCCCATGCATGCAAACAAGAAAGCTTCTGATTGATAGAATACAACTACCTGAAAAATACAAGGAGAACTTCGACGTCTCGAGGGAAGGCCCTTCGTCGGGAAGCCAGTGAACTTAGTTAGTCATTTGAACGTAGTTATCTTGTATTTTTGCGGTAGTTGTATCTCTATATCAATCGAACCTTTCTATTTGACACTACCTGTACAGACACAGATAACTCAACATGTATCCATATATTCATATTGAGTTTAATGGATTGTATTTTCTAGCCGATTGCTATTATACCTTGCATTCCCTATTAAATCCCTAATTAAACAGTATTAATTATTTCGATCTCGATCGGCTTCAATGTTCAATGATTCTTGTGGCCAACAATAACATTTGCATTATACGAGTAAAATAAATTATGTACAAGACTGTACAATTACAAAAGAAATACTGACCATGACAAGACAAAGCGGAAAGAATAGTTTCTTTTGAAATGTATGTTTTGTTTCGCTTTTGAAGCTCATTAGACATATGTGGTTATGTTTATGTTTATGCTGAAGGTGAGGGGTATTTCGCTGCATCTCTGTGTTTTGCCGCCTGATTTCCCTGTATTCATATAATGCAAGCTTGGACTTTCATTGACGAGGGACAAGGCTTTTTCGAATTCTGTCGAGATTTCGGTCACCTGAATTGGAACAATCTGTGGTGCAGAATTCATATTTGACCATGATTTGTAATGGCAGTACACTCTTATAAAAGTCTTGGCAGCAAAAATAATCTCGTGTGGCTTATATGCATACAACATCATACGAACAACGAGGAAAACACAACAGCAAACGAATTGACAAAGCTTAACTTTTCGTTCAGACGAGATCGATCCATATTTCAATTCAGGAAAGTTTAGAAGATATAGTTCCAAGACTGAAGGAATGTAGAACATGATAATAGCCAAACAAATCGTGATTTGTACCCACACCGGGTTTGTTGGATTCAATTTAGTATAGTACATCTCAATCCCATCGTAGATATCTACTATCGCTGGACAATATGGCAAGAAACCATGGTCCACCAGGTCTGTACCACAAAGTATAAGTGCTGATGGGATAAGCGAGAGCAATACTGTGTCTTTCATTCTGGGCTCGACATGACCTCCACTCGAAAAGATTGTGATGCGAAACAATTGCGAGCAAAAAAACAAGAAGAACCAATGGTTCCATTCACTGAATCGGTTTATACAAACGAATTTTTTCACTTGAATTTTTGTAAAATACACAGGCAAAGCAATCGTAAGCATTCCATCTAAACCGCAAAATATGCAGAAAATAAGAACCTCCACGGAGTCAACCTTCTCACGATTGACGACAATAGCCCAGAAGAATGAGATCAAGAACGCTGCTGCACTGATAAAAATAGGAACACGGTAACCGTACTTCATCGTCATTTTTCTTCACATAGATGACACCAGTAATGATACTGCGCATTACCTGTGTTGCTTTAGATTAACCTAGACATATAATTATAAACCGATGCGTAATTATTTAATCGTAACGTCATTCTAAACCGTTTGTAGTTACGTCATTTCAACTAATCGTGGGACTTTCCCAGCTCGAATTCATATGATCACATGTAAACGACGCAGGCGTTGATTGGTTATAAATTGTGTCACATGCAAAAAATTTCCCAGTTCGTGTTAATATAATATTGCGAAGACTTTTCTAGCGCTTTCTGCCGTGCGCTAGCAGCACGGCAAATGACAGACATCTGTTAGAAGTTTTCGTAATTTGATATTTATTATGCTGTTTAATTGTTTGCTGTCTGATAGTTCGTTCATAGACCAACTTAATTAACTTGGAATGCATATTGCCATTTCAATAGGTTTCATTGTCACACTAATTAGAATGCATTGTTTCGTACCTGAATATCATTTAAAAAGACCCTATCTCACAAGTGTAAATATGGGCGCTTTCCATTTTTTTATTATTATTACAATTGCCTGCTCCCAAAAGGGCTTTTCAGCAGGTAATTACAAATCATTTATATACTACAAACAATATATATATACACCCACAAACATACGTACATACATACAAACACAAATTAAAAATTTTATAATTATTAGTATGTCACTTTAAAAATGATTAACTACTTCCTAATAAAATCCATACAGTAAAAACGTTTATATGCTAATTTAAACAAGTCCAAATTGTCTAAAACTATTAACTACTTTCTAAAAATCCATGCAATAAATGACGTTTATATTCTATTTTAAACCGGTCCAAAGTGTCAATGTCTTTAATATGATTTGGGAGCTCATTCCAAATAGACACTGCGCGATAATGAAACGTTCGCTGTCCAGAAGCCGAATTATACAGTGGAATGTCTAACTTATCCTTATTTCTGGTGTTAACACTGTGGATCTTTAATCTCATTTCGAATTTGTCACACAAGTATGGCGGAGCTAACCCTTTCATGCATTTAAATGTCATAACCGCATCCCTGAGTTTTAACATACACTCAACTGGAAGCCAAGCTAACTGCTGAAGGATAGGCGTCACATGGTCATATTTTCTGATTCCAGTAATAACGCGTGCCGCGAAGTTCTGCACGCTTTGGAGTTTTGATATATTCTTTTTCGAGGTGTTCGACCAAACAGAGGAACAATAATACATTTTACTGAAGACCAGTGCATTTATAATAAGGGATAAAGTGTGTTTGTCGAAAATATGCTTAACTCTGTTGATTTGGCATAATTCAGTGATACATTTTGAGACGGTATCGACAATATGTTTGTCGTAAGTCAAACTTGAATCCAAAGTCATTCCCAAATCTTTAACCGTCTCAAGTGGGATTATTTTCTCACCAAGAACAGTTATATGGAAATCTGTGCCAGAGAGTTTTTTCAGCATTTGACTTGTACCCAGTAATAGAAGTTTCGTTTTCTTTGGATTCACCAGTCACATTTAATGACCTGACCGGTTAGGCCAGAATTTCTGTCTCGGTATTAATGGAAAGATCTGTCCAACGTTTCTCGAAAATCTAGCGAAAATAGGCCTCTTTCTAATTTGATCCAAATGTTCCGGTCAGAAAGGTTCGAAGCGCAAACGTTTTGTGTTCCATTCAACAATTTGACCGTTCTGACCGGTCTGGCCGTGTTAATGGAAAGCGCCCTAAACATCGAATCTTGGCAATATGCATGCATGCCTGTTCATGCTAATTGCTGAAGAGAAGCCCCTTAAAAACTACAATTATTCATTTCGCAAAAATTTCGATCCGTATAAGTCCGTAAAAATAACATACATTAGACGAAATATTGTATTAAACATTTTCACATCCGAAATTCTAGTGTGATGGAATAGTTGCATACTAATACTATACATGCGGCATGTCAAAAGACTTTGACACCCGAATCACGTTTCTCGAAAATTTTTGTTTGAAACATGTAAAAATTGTCCCCCAATTTCCACTTGGCATTTGTTACTTGAATGCGTAATACACTCGTTTGTGGAAGATTCACACGTAAGGGTCTTGAGTAGGAGTATTATTGTAAAATGAAATATTAAGTCCAAAGCTTGGACTTATATATGGCCTTCACATCGATATTTTTCAAATCCCATTAATCCCACTCCTGACATTCGCCATATTTTTAGTTCAGTGGGAGGTCCACCAATGAAACCTTAAAACCACTGAGCTGTATAATAACTGGAGGACCTGCTCCTATACTTCGTTCAGTCAACCAAGTGAAGCCAGAAACATGGCGGATTTTGAGTGAAAATGACGCCATTTCCATGACAACACTTCCGAAATCCTCATGGTAGGTACCACTGACCAGGCTCAATTCTGAGCCCACGGCCGTTTTCACACCCCCCTGGTTTTTGCAAAAAAGTTTAGCAGATAACATAGTTCTTATTGTTTTGAATCTGTTTTTAAAATTTTTCGATATAAATTTTCTACCTTTGATCATTTGGACAAAGATATGCAAGTCGAACGTGTTATTCTCGCCCATCAAAGACGACAAACTTCAGGAAATGTGGGCAAAAGACGAGACTTGAATATGGATTTACAAAGGTAAGAGACGTATTTTTATATTCAATTTTATTTTAATACACTTTATCTTATTTGACATGAAATTAATAAGTATAACGATGAAAATGACACTCTATTTGTTAAGGAAACAGCTTCCTACAGTGCAATACACATGGGAAAGTGTAAAATTTCCCACTACTTTTAATAGCAAGCTGTGATTCACAATTTCACAATCGCAAATATTTGGTTACAACCCACGAAGCTTATTATAATATTAAAATTATATTCAGTCACATACACGAGTATTAATACGACGGTCTTTAAAATGCCAACTGTCTTGTGTAATAATGTTAAAAACTCCGAGGTCTCGTTTTATAAATAGACATAAACTATGATCATGTACCACAGTCCACAGACGTATCTTTTTGAAAGAGGGATTTAGGTTTTGTGTTATGTCAGTACCAACTTATGTACAGTATAAGGCTATAAGCCGGAGGTGCTAGCTTTCTGGTTAGGATACTTCTTGATTTTTGTGTCACTATAGAGGCTTGAGATAAATCACACTTTTCCCTAAGCCGAGGTTTAGCTGAGGTGTGTGCCAAGGCATGCATGTGTGATCTCATTTCCAGGATGCACTGTTTTCTTACAGGTTTTCTCAGTAAAAATCACTCTGAATAAAAAATATACCTACATAAGTGCACTCATAGTTCTGATTTAAGCTGAGGAGTTAGGCCACATTGGTTTATTTACCTTGGTCATATGCTAAGTTATGTTACCTGCCTGGATAATTGTACTGTACAATCTGTATAATTAATCTATTCTTGTTTATTGCAGATTTATTCCATAATGACACACTCTCCTTTCTGGGTGACAAAACACAGTATCAAGCCACATCTTTGGAAACTGAACCAGAGATGGATTTTCATATTTTCATTCGGGGGGTGGATAGATATCAGGGGGGAGGGGGGGTTGCTGCTGCTGGGGCCTGGTGGCAACACCCAGAAAGGCCAAGGAAAAAGTTTAACAAAATTTGTTTTCTAAGCCTGCATGGCGAGATCTGAGACCATAATATTGGTAATTTTACAAATTTAGTAGTAAGAATAATCAAATATGAAAGACATGAAACTATCAAATCAAAATATATATAATTTGCGGGGGTGCAAAATCTTTTAGGGGCGTTGCCATATGCCTTTGGGGGGTGGGTGTGCACCCCCCCCCCCAGAAAATCTGTGCCTGAACTAAACATCCATTTAAAGCTTGACTAATTTTGAACAACTGTATTTTAATTAATACATGCTTCCAGAAAGTATATCATCTTGGTTATAGGCTGTAGAATCTCATTTTCATGATTGAGACATGTCAAATACACAAAAACGAGGCTCCATAGTCGAAGTGGCATACTTTCTGGAAGGATGTACAGTATTTGACCTTTTTTTAGCCTCTATTAACTAGCAGTAAACAATTAAAAAATGTATAATTTTAATTCTTCCTAATTTAGTGGAGCACGATTGTGCTCTGTTATAAAAATTTACACTTCAATAAAGTTATTATAATCATATAATTATTTATTATGTTGTTATGGTATTATAATTATAACTTCATTTTGATGTTCTGCATGTTGTTTTCCATGTTGATGCCTGTGCCATCTCTTGGGTTGCATTAAACAGATAATTTCTGCAAAATAAAAGATGACATTATTATCATGATACATTTATATTACATCTTTATACACCATGAAAATATCATATGCATGTATATTATTATTAATTAGAAAAAGTCATGTGATCGATATCTTCATGCACTAGTGAAGATATGTAAAATATCTCACTGTGTATTTTTCAGTATTTCACTCTCTACTATATAATAAATACACATATATTAACCCTTCAAGTGCAATGTGCAGTCTTGATATGCCTTACTGTATTATTTTAATCTATCTAATGTCAGACAATTTTACTAGTTAAGGGGAGAGTGTTGCACTATGGTGCTATATATGATCTGTTTTTACCAAAACCATAATGATCCCAAGCTTCAAAATTAAGTGTCATGTTTCCATATTCAGGAATGCAATTCTATTATTAGCAAATTTCATCATAGTTTCTCACAGACCAATCAGACATCACCTCTTCCAATGTTAGAAGTAGCGTATTCTGAATTTACCTGGTTAGTGGCCGTTAGTGCATCAATAGTGACTCACTTATCCCAACAGCTTGTGGGCAACATTTTTTTTTCTTGCCATGTAACTATCACATCATACTGTGTATGTAGTTCTGAACAGACAATGGCAAAGTGAGTATGGGCACATTTGGGCACATTGCTGCTTTATAATGGGCTGATTATATCTCAGGGGCTGCTCATTGGCAGATAGTATAATCATGGATAATAAAATAAATGGATTGGAAACTTCTGACGTCATTGACTGCATCCTTGTTGAAAAACGTGACGTCACGCGTATTGCGAATGTTACCAAAGTTATCGGCATATTTGTTGTTTTGCTATATTTTCCACTTTAAAAAGGTGATCTTGAAGCGTAAACTGGTCTAATTGTTTTAAAAACATGCCTAAGCCACGACAAAGTATTCAAGGTAAATGTTTTTCGTCTTTGTTTTGTATTTTTTTACATTTGTAGCTACGAAATTGGCGTCACAAATTTTAACGAAATTTGCGATGTATTTTTCACTGTTTAGTGCTTGAAATATTTGCTAAAATTGACTGGGAATACTTACAGTTTTCATCGTAGAATGGCGTGGTTACATTTATTTGCTCTTTGACTAAAATGTTTAGCTGTATTATTGCTAAACATGCCGTTTTTGAGAATTTGATTTTCAACTAGGTTGAGGCATCCAACCACGCCATCAATCCCAGTAAAAACATTAGGTCACGTCAGCTAGTTTCCTATCCATTTATTTTATTATCCATGGTATAATTAACCCACTGAGTGGCAGCAGTGAGCAGTCTCCTCTTAAAATCGTCTGGCATTACACAGGCAGTGTAAAACAAAAAAGACAGTCTTTAGGGCTCATCAGGACAGGCATATATTGCCACATGTAGGTGGGCCTCCTGTACTCAAATCTTTCTGGTCTCGTGATTTTGTGCTTATCTATATATATATTAATCCTGCACTATATGATGGGCAAGTATAAACATTTCACACCATATAAACATGTAAAAACAACCACAATATAAATTACAAGTATTAAAAACTGGCAGTCTGGCAATAAAATCACAAAGGCCAGTGCTGACACAAAACAACATAATTTCATGCACACAGTATCTAGATACTCATTAACAATATTTGTATGTCTGCTATTGAAATATTTGCTCACTGCTGTATATATTAATGGGATTATGAGTTTTTGACATGAGTGATCATAATATCTCGAGTGATATGACCATGCAAGTCCCTAGAAAGTTAAAAAAAGTTTCCTGAATCTTACCTGAAAGAATTAGTCTTTCTTTGCAGTGAAGTTCTGCATCCACATTCCACAAGTGAACCAAACCGCATCCTTCCTCCGCGTTGTAAAACAAGTAATATGCGATGGAAATATTAAGATTCTTTAGCTCAAAAACAACAGAAAACTTGAAATATCTTTAATATTTCTGTGCAAAAACCAGGGGGGTTAAGGACATCGTCGGAAGCTTAGGATCGCGGTTGGTCAGTGGCAGTTACCATGAAAATTTCGGAAGTGTTGTCATGGAAATGGCGTAAGATCCGCCATGTTTTCGGCTTCACTTGATGATGCCGAGCAGGTCCTCCAGTAATATAGTATAGCTCAGTGCTTAAAACATAGCCACGCACGCGCGAATGCGATCATTCATGGACTTTTCACTCTGCTAATCGCGATCTCCTTTTTTTTTGTACATGGCCGAGCGGAATTAGTTCCTTCGCCATGACCCTGCTCCGTTGCTTCAGCGAATATTTAAAGATGCGGCTAAAACAACAGTTTTATCTCCTCTAAAGGTTCGTTTACACTTGCAATGTTTACCTTTTAGGTGCAATTTATTTTCTTCTTCTGATGGATGTCAACGAGTGGACAAGTTGTGAATGTTCAGATGCGGGTACACGTACTCCGAACACTCGTAACTCATCTACTCATTCACATGCATCAGAAGGAGAAAATCGCACTAGAAATCGCAATTGATGATTCCTTTATTATGTTCTCGTAGCGCTTTGCATTGTGTTTATAGTGGATCACTGATAAAGATAGCGGCCTCGAATGAAAATATTGAATGTTTTCGCGAATGTTTTGCTGTTGGCTAGGGGTGCACCGGATTTCAAATGGGATAAACCATCAATTTGGCAGCTTTAAAGTTTAAAAAAATACTTATATTATTATAAAATATTAAGTTATTAACAAAAAGATGTTTAAAAAGGTTTAAACACAATCAAAAATCTAAACTGACACAAACTAAAAATAGTAAAAAACATAAACCGTCATTTTGAATACTGATTTATCCCCAATTGTCCCCATTACCGGTTTATCTCAAATCCGGCAAATCCGGCCGGAATTTTTGTCCAAATCCGGTAAATCCGGTTCCGGCCGGATTTGAAAATTCCAAATCCGGTGCACCCCTACTGTTGGCTATCGCGCACCTGACCCTAGCTTTTTTAAAAGCTCTTGCACGGGTCAGGACAAGAAATAAGCCATCTTGAATATCAGTGACACCACTATAACCACAACGCAATGCGCTACGAAAACGTAACAAGGGGAATCCAGTATCGTAAACGGGCCTTAAAATTTGGAAAACATGCCTTATATTCCTCCTCGGAATAATATACATGTAGTTAACAGGCTCTCAATCCTACCTTTGGTAGTTACAAAAATCACAATCTCCTTTGCTCTCTTCAACCAGTTTATTTACACTAGAAATAATGAAATATCACTTAGCCGATAGAACAGTAAATTACTACTACAGGTTTTCTCCATGCAAATGCACAATCCCGCTTGGAACTCATGGCGAGCTGGGTGATTTTGATACCTGAAATAAGACCATTCACAGGTTCCCAATTTAGCAAGACTACATTTATCATCTTTAATATAGTGATAGGATCAGACGAGAGACGAAATTTAATAAAAATAATAAGGGGCTGATTATATGGAAACTCAGCTGAGGCCGAGTTTCAGCCCGGTTCCCCGGGCTCACATATCAACTCGCCTTAAAGGGAAATGGCAATATAATTTTTTATTTTCTCATGTAAAAGAACTTTTGAAACTATATATTAACTAGCCTCCTCCGCAGGCATCAAAACCCATTCGCAGGCTAAAACCCATAGAGAGGCCTGCGGAGGAGGCCATATATTTTAACTTCTGTTACCAATTTTTCATATCTTGCTTAGTTCTTGAAACATTTTCACTTGAAGTAATGAGATGTCAGTCATCTTGGATAACTTTTTTCTCTCATTAACTGTAGTTTTGGTGATGTCACAACAGGGATTGACCGTATAAAAGTATTCGTCGCCGACCAAATATTGATTGGTAGAAGTTTTAAAGGTTTTGAGTGATCTTGATATTGCCAAGGGCAGTCAGAGTATAGTTTGGAGTGCAAAATGCAACCAAAATCTCTCAGATATCGAATAATAGAGATAAACAACATTTTAATTTAAATAATTCAGACTGAGATTTCACCCTGGTTTGAGCTGAAATTTTAATTACTCAGTCCGGGCTGGAAGTTGCCATGCATGTACATGTAATCGTGAAACAATTTCAGCTTGGTTAACAAATTTAAGCTTTTTGAAATTCATCATGGGCTGAAATGTCTCCATGTAATCAGCACATATAAGTACACTCGCATATACAGGAATACAGTAGGCTTACTATTTATCAACATCTGGTCCACCCGCAAACCCAGGTCTCTTGTTTCGCAAAGGATTTATCAAAGTTGCATCTTTTGTATACTTGTTCATCATTACTAAGATAAACTACAAGAAATGATTGCAGCATGACACATCGCATGATATAATAATTCAGTCAAATAGAACTTTACATATATTTCGCTCAGGGACGAGTGGGCAGGGAGGGGGATAAGAAGTGGGTTGTATAGCCCCCCCCCCCAGCTTTGAAAGGTCATGCAGAAAAATCAAGTAAACTTGAAGTTAAAAGTTTGACACTTTCATGTAAAATTTACGTAATAAAGTCGTTAAATGTGTAAAGTCGTAACTACTATTTGTGAAAAATACAATCAATTTGGATGCAATTCGTTTGCAAATTTGCTCGCAAGAAATGCAGTCCTGGAGCCTCAAATATATACAATTTTTCTGGGGGGAAACCAGACCCCCTCTTTCTTCAGAAAGTTAGTATTACCACAAAATACTACACAGAAGTCCATCTCCATTGTTTTTTTTTGCGTAAGCTCTATTCGTCATGATTCGTCACTCAGCAAGTCACCCCCGTGGACATGCGCCATTTTTAGTATTTCCAGGGGGGGGGACTGCTTCTGTTTACGGTACTTGCTGAGTGACGAATCATGACGAATAGAGCTTACGCAAAAAACAATGGAGATGCACTTCTGTGGAGTATTCTGTGGCATAACAGTGGAAATTAACATTACGAGAGCGGTCCAGATATTCAAAATTAGCCTGATGTACACACAGTGCTTGCTACACGTTTATCTTTAAGCATACTAAGCCTATCAAAACTTTCGAGTACCTTCAGTAAAAACCGATACAAGACTTTATCAACTATATCACAAAATTCTGGTTCCAATTTTGCCATAAAAACGAAAACCCATTTTCTCAAAGACCATCTTATGTGCCAACTCAGGTATTATATCTATAGTCTAGGACCTGTATATGAGTTTGTATGCATTTCATTTAGGACAGATAATGTCAACCGTTTTAGGGTAAGTTGACCATGACGGTCAACATGGTAACGCTGCCCGAACCCCAATCCGGGGCGAAACGTCCGAAACCGACCACACCCAAAAACGACGCTTTCGCCATACTGCTATCTACCAAACCATAAAAGCTTTGGCTATTCTGAGGTGCTTATATGGTTCAGAGATAGTACTTTTGGGGGTGGTCATTGGTAAGTGTGAAATGCCTAGCACTAATATTTCACAAGAAAATGGCCATGCAATAATCATAGTTAAACGTCAATTTGTGACTTGCAACTTCAGATAAACAGCAGTGGACTTACATTACCTTTTTCCCTAAATCTTCTTGATAGAAACATATTTGGTACTTATTTAAATATATCATCACTGGTTTGGTGTAAAATAGTTAATATTTTCTGACCGAAATAATAATTTGAAATGTGCCTACCTCCTGCAAATGGACGTATTTGGCCAAGTTCTCCAATTTACTCCGCTGTTTATCTGCGATCTCGTCGACATCCTACAAAAAATGTAAATCATTTCAGACCTAATGGTATCAAGAACATTTTAAACAAGTTTAAACTTGGTTTCAAGTAGATCATACCTGTTTAACCATCGGCAAGGTAAATCCAATTCGGCGCCTTTTTGTCATCCCATGTCGCTTGTTAACAATATTAATTCAGCCTTGTTACTCTTCCACCCAAGCCATTTCCATTCCACTAATAATAAATTTAACCCTTTATAACAGGAGGAAACTAAAAAATCTAAACAAAATATAAGAAATACGCCAATTTATCACCATGTAAAATTTTGCTCACGAGTCTTTCAAAACATTCCGTACAGGAGGAGGTGAATTATTTCACGAAGATAGAAGAAGGCTGCGTGAAATAGACTAAAAGCTAAATACAATCATACAAATGTTTGTTTTATTTCTTGTAGCGACAAATATATACATATTATTATTTTTAATATGAAAAAGTCATACAAATTAAATGTTGATTGTTGGTTTTACCATACTGTGTGGGCTTTCCTTTCATTTTTCAAGAGTCAACCCCCCCTCCCCCCTGTCACATTCCCTGTTGCTAAACCACGCGAGATTTGTACAAATGTTTCGAAGGACTCGTAAACAACATTTCACAGGGTGATAAAATTTCCTCCTGTTATAAAGGGTTAATTTTATTATTGTGGAATGGAAATGGCTTGGATGGAAGAGTAACAAGGCTGAATTGTTAACAAGCGACATGGGATGACAAAATGGCGCCGAATTTGGACAAAGTTGTGGATTCACCTTGTCGATGGTTAAACAGGTATGATCTACTTGAAACCAAGTTGAAACTTGTTTAAAATGTTCTTGATACCATTATGTCTGAGATGATTTACATTTTTTGTAGGATGTCGACGAGATCGCCGATAAACAGCGGAGTAAAGTGGAGAACTTGGCCAAATTCGTCCATTTGCAGGAGGTAGGCACATTTCGAATTATTATTTCGGTCAGAAAATATTAACTATTTTACACCAAACCAGTGATAATATATTTAAATAAGTACCATTTATGTTTCTATCAAAAAGATTTAGGGAAAAATGTAATGTAAGTCCACTGCTGTTTATCTGAATTTGCAAGCCACAAATTGACGTTTAACTATGATTATTGCATGGCCATTTTCTTGTGAAATATTAGTGCTAGGCATTTCACACTTACCAATGACCACCCCCAAAAGTACTATCTCTGAACCATATAAGCACCTCAGAATAGCCAAAGCTCTTATGGTTTGGTAGATAGCAGTATGGCGAAGGCGTCGTTTTTGGGTGTGGTCAGTTTCGGACGTTTCGCCCCGGATTGGGGTTCGGGCAGCGTTACCATGTTGACCGTCATGGTCAACTTACCCTAAAACAGTTGAGATTATCTGTCCTAAATGAAATGCATACAAACTCATATACAGGTCCTAGACTACTATAGAGAAGGTGTTTTTTCCTCAAACAATCAGCGTTTTCTTTTGTAATAACTAAACAGAAATACTTGTTGACTAAATGTAAAAAATTCGAACTCTCAATTATGACGACAACGGTTTAAAACGTGTTTTAAAACCTTAATTTATGAATAATTTTTTGCTAAAAAGGGGAGGCCAACAAGTTTACCCAAACCTTCTGCACAACAAGTACAAAAAAAACAAATTAAAAAACTTCCAAATTATCTTGAATAAGGAAACAGTAGAGAAAATATGTGAATATAATGTAATCCGAGTTGGAATTTGTAAAATTGAACAGTTTTTACTGATCAAAGTTACAGAATTAAAGAATAATTCTAGAAGCTGTCAATTATGACCACAATGCTTTCAGACAAAAATGTTAAAGCTAATGTTTCTATGAAAGTCGGTTTAGCAATTAGTTTTTGGCTAAATGGGTAAATGAAGCGAGTCAAACATTCATTCTATATGGCAATAGCTTCTGATAAATTAAAAGAAATATCTTATTTTCTTGCATCAGAAAACATGAGAGAAAAATATTGAACTGCATGGGCGTGGTGTAATACGAGTGGTTAAAAAGGGAGAGTATTAAAATATTGTGCAAAGGCTCGCAGTAGGATCAGTTCTAGTCGAGGTTCGACAGGAAAGTTGGATATATTACAATGGAGTCTAAGTTCGTGATTTTCCTCTTGATTGTCTTTATGGCTGACATGACTTCAGTGGTCAACAGTCAAAGTAAAACTACGGTAAGTTTGTCGTGTTATGACATCTACTGTAAGCACTAACGTTTATGTACAGTACATTTACTGGTAATTAAGACTAAAGCGAACATTTAGTTAGTTATATTGGACAGCTCTATCAGTTCTCCCTAGAGGTCCAGTCTACCAGTCCTTATCGCGCCGGTGTTATATAAACTACAGGAGGAAGCCTAAAGTAAACTGCGTTACTTATACTGGCCTACACGGGATAGCTTCTATTGGTATTTGCGTTATTATATCCTAAACTAATCTTTGCAATTTTTATTAGTCTTCCCAGGCGACCTGTGGTTCTGCAGGTATCCCAGGTATCCCTGGGATTCCAGGAAATCCCGGAAGAGATGGTATACCTGGCCTAACCTGGGTCACCTGGTCTTGCAGGAGCGACAGGAGAGCCGGGAGAGAGAGGAAATGATTACGTAGATCTTGTCAAGTCAAATTGGAAACAGTGTGTTTGGAAGAGAGAGGATGAAAAAGACACTGGCTTGATACAGGTTTAAGAAATTACGGATTATATGTATCTATTAAGTAACAGTTCAAATACGAGACAAAAAACTTTATCTGGAATTCATGCAAAGTCCGAGTGCATTTTCAAAAGGCAAGCGACTGAGCCTTGTTAATGGGGAAAGTCCAAGATGGAGTATTTGAACCGACTTCCCTCAAATGTTGTGATTTACATTAAATAACATTTTATTGAGAAACTGATTCCAAAGTTCTAGTACTTTAGTGTCCGGTAGCACGTCTTCCTCTAATGTAGTTTTTAATTAATTAACCATTGCAACAAAGGTAGGCCAAATCTTAAGATAATCCTAGTTCCAACCCTAATAATTGTAATCCTTACCTAATCCTAGTGTAGTCTGGTTTGCGGGACACAAGTTTATTAGCCTATCGCTTTCATGTGCCACCCTCTTGAACTACAGTTATTATTGTTATCATGATCCTTACGGCTTACCCCAATCCTAATTCTAACGTAATCCCACTTAGTTCTAATCCTAACCTTTTCAGTCGATCGTTTAATTAACTAATCCAAACCTAATCATACTCAAAACCAACGGCCTAACTTTATCCTAACTCTAATCTAATCTAATCTTTACCTTAAATCTAATCTATCCTAACGCTTTGAAGCCTAATTTAATCCTTACCGTAATTTAATCCTAACTCCATTGATACCAGTGTTTTTATACTCAAAGAATTACCCTATATAAATAAAATTGTATCTATCTATTTCTAATCCAATCTAAACCTTACCTTAACCCTAATCTAATCCGAACCCTATGAAGCCTAATCTAATCCTTGCCCTAATCTTAACTTTATCCTAACCCTTTGTCTGTTCTGTTCATATAGAACTGTATTTTCAACAAAAAATATGACAACACCTCACTCCGTGTGTTCTATGGAGGAAACATACGTTCTAGGGGCAATAGTGTTTGCAATCGATGGTATTTTACATTTGATGGGGCAGAATGTACAAAACCAGCGACTATTGAAGGAATTGTTTACATTGCATCAACGCAAGCCAACCCCCTTCGTCACCGCCATATTGAAGGCTACTGTAACCAAGTTCCTAAAGGTCACATACGTGTGCGATTCTGGATAGGCAAGTGTTACGGTTCTACTCTCGGAGATGGTTATACTGGTTGGCAGTCGATGTCTCGTATTGTGATTGAAGAAGTACCACCTCCTCAACCTTAATATCATTCAAGAAAAAAAGAGTATTTTCTATATTATACTATATAACCAAATTTTACCAGTACAACCTTATATAATCAATTAATCATTATCAGCTATACTTCTGCAATTGTAAGCATTGTGTTTGGTGTTCATAATGTTCTCCTCAAATGTTGATTATCGCACAAAAACTGCCTTTGCTTTAAAACTCAAGATTAAATAAAATAATTTCTTCAGCATTAGGCCTATGTACATTATAGTGTGCATGTGATAATAAATAGCGTGTTTTAATTGATTTACTGGATAGTTCAATTAAAGAGTAACGATTACAGGAAGTTATGCTTGTTCCACACCCAAGCCACGCCCGGTCATTAAAAAGACAACCCAATCAGCAGACTGAAGATTCGTTAAACAAAAAACCTTGGGTTTAATTCCCGTTTAAACCCGGCCACATGCTGCTTACAGTATATCATTCTTATTCAATTAACAACTTTGGACAAAAGTAACTTCGCATTAGAATATCTATATACGAGTTATTCGACCATTTAGTTGCTGTTGCTCTCTTGTATACTTCAAGTCCTGCAAAATGTAATTTGACCACTGCCTTTTCAAAGAAATTATTTGCTCCTTAGGATCCAAGAAAGGCTGGGATTATCTCCAGGTTTGACGTTGACTGAATGACAGTCCCCATATATGTATAACGAGAGTTGACTGTATAGTTGGATGCACCTAATGACATGCTAAGTTGACTGATAACATTTGCATGTTGGAAACGCAGGAAATAAAGGAATGTTTAGAGGTGAGCCAGGCTGAGTTAATAGCCTGTTCGTGCCCAAAATGCAAGTCCATTTGTTACCTGTCGCTTTGTTTTCTCCAACAAATCTTTATTACCATTAAACCACTTTAATACCTATAAAATAATGTGTGAAGGCATTTCATTGCGAAACATTTTGACTCACAGTGACTCAAAATATTGAGTGAAATTATTTATTTATTTATTTATTTAATAGCTTAGCCCTTGTACAAATATTAATTATTAGCACATGGCAGGGAATCTGCAACAGCGCAAGCCAATTACTGCAGCCCCTTTAAAACTTAACAACAACAAACATAACGATAATATAGGAACGAGTTGTTTCCTTGTCCTCAGAGGCAAGTCATAAGATACTACTGAAACGATATAACAAGGAATACTGCTTGAGGATAACGAACTAACTCTTTCCAAAACATGCAATGTCAGACGAAGACACAATATCTACATTGGTATCTATGGGGCCTATTCAGGGTTTTGCTGAAGGTTTAGGATTGTGAGGGTTTCAAACGTCTTCTGACTCAGCTTCCAAAAATGGAAGTGGTTCTGCGGGTCGCAATGTGAAAAGAGTTGCATCTGATAGTTCGTTAGTAATTGATTCTTTCTATGTACGTATATAGTGTATTTGTCTAACATTTAGGGATCGCAGTAACTGGCGCAAGCTGTTGCGATTGCCCTGCCAGTTTTTTGTGTTAACGTTGTTTAAATCTGGCAAAGTTAATAAATTAAATTAATTAAATTAAACATATTAATTTATTATGTACCGTCCTCGTTACGACGCAGCATAAGTATAAACATGAGCATAAAAATATATCAAAACGTTGCGTTCTTTTCCTTATGCTTATGTTGTTGCTTATGCCCGTGCTTTATCTTGCGTTGTGGTGAGGACACAGTGAGAACAACATAAGCATAAGAACATCAAAGTATTTCGCTTGTTTATCATTGCACTTTTTGCACTTATGCATGCTTTCGTTGTTGTGAGGACAAGGTTGTACTCAAACCACTGAGTAAATTTGAAGCTTTACTAAAAAAATTAGTATATTTTCTCATACTCAGAATTTCAGAGTCACTGTGTCTGTGGGCGCATTATTATTATTATTTTGCTCAAGTTTTTGAGTGATAATACTCCGGGACGTTTTACAATGTTGGCAGTTTATAAACACTCCTGCACATATGGGTGGTACACTGATTAGTGTATCTTTCAACAGTGTGATCATGCAGAGTTCGAACCATGAAATATGCAATTTTATAATTATATTTCCCTTTATAAGTACACTCAGTAACATTTGAGAACTCAGGCATGAGTTTGTAGTAGTACCGCGCTCGTGTAGTAGTACCGCGCTCGTGTAGTAGTACCGCGCTCGTGTAGTAGTACCGCGCTCGTGTAGTAGTACCGCGCTCGTGTAGTAGTACCGCGCTCGTGTAGTAGTACCGCGCTCGTGTAGTAGTACCGCGCTCTAACCAGTTGAGCTACGAATCCAGGGGTCGAAACTGCAAGTTCGTGTATATATACTAAACCTAAAGGTGATGCCATGGTAAGGTACTTGCACTTCTGGTATATAAAGCTCTCCACGGGATGGCGCCAGGCTACATTATGGAACTGTTGTTAGAAAAACCGAACTGTTGTTATCAACTGAGATCTGATGATCAGGGACTACTTTTTATCCCAAAAACTAGAGCCAAGACTCTTGGTGATCGAGCATTTGTGCATGCAGCTCCGTCAATTTGGAACATGCTACCTTCTGGTATTA
>CACRXK020006064.1:0-26239 GCA_902702795.2 Paramuricea clavata
GGCTAGGGATGCCGAAGGGTAACCATAGCCGACCGCGCTCTGCAAAGGGCCTGGGAACGACACCACAGAATAAAAATCCACACAGAAGGGCCGCTTACGTCGGAAGCTGAAGTTTCTGTGGCACTGGCCGCCATCTTTCTAGCCAGTCGATTACATTTTCTGGCCAATAAACGCGCTGTATTGGCTTGAGGCCCCGCCTTCTGGCCAGTCAACTGCATATTTTTGCGTAATAAAATGACTACACGTTGCACCGCTGAGTGGCCCTTCTGGTACTGATGTCGGGAATGTAGAAGGAGCCGATAAATTCGAACCCAAACGAGACAGGAACGGCGAAGTCGACGGTAAACTAACGTCCCACGACGACATAGTATTTGGCAATGATCTTGTAGACGAAACTGCTGCGCCATAAGATGGATAAACTGGAGCTAAAATACTGTTATTTTCAGCGATCGAGTAAACGATATTATCTGACGAACTCTGCAACGATTGTGACACTTCGGGCACAGTCGATGAGGAAACAAACGCCATTGAGTCAACGTTTGAAATAGATGATCCAGATTCAAGAGGAATTAAACGAGGCATCAGTGATGCTCGAAGTGTTTTGAACGACTAAATGTCACGACTGAGAATGAGCTACTGGCGTAAACAACATATATAAGGTAGGTTATACAAATGCCCTCATTAGCATTTGCCAAGCTGCCCCTGGGGCCTTATATTCTGATAACAAGTACAACAACTCAGCTCGTTCTTAATATCATTTATTTCATAAATCCAATTTCTTTATAACTAGACCATGGTTTAGTATACTTGCATGGAACAAATGCACAAAAAAATTAAATTCAGTCACTGAAAATGATAATCGTGTCGTGGTGCCTTATCACATTCATTTCGAAATCAATGGCAATTTTGCAAGTTATTCTCAAATCGCACTATTTGAAGCACTAATCCCATCATTGTGCTTTAAACTGCTTAAATTAAGTCTCGTAGCCAATCAGATTTGAAGATCTGCACTAAGAGAACCAATCAAATGAATATTGATTCCTGTAACCTGATCACTGAAACTGAATTGTAAGAATTTTTACAAATAATAACAGGCAAATTAGAAAAACAAAATCTTCTTTGAAGCATGACTAAAATTCCAACAAAGCAACTTTAAATTGACAGGCAAAGCAAGGTATTTAAGAAACTTCGCTTATGGTATATTTCGATGTTCTAACGCACAATAACGCATATAGTAAAGTACACTTCGGTGGGGAAGTGGTTAGCGCATTTGCCTTTCACCTCTAACGCACAGGGAGCCCAAGCGTTGATCTGTGTTAGTGTTGTATGTTTTTCAGTTTATTTGTTTTAGCTATAGTGTCTTTATATTGCCTTTTAATTGAATTATAACACTAAATTACGCCTAATATGTCATATAATAATAATACTCCTGTAGTCGAACATATAATAACACATATAAGTTGATTTGTATTTGTATGTTTTCCAGTTTATTTATTTACGATCTATTATTAGCTTATATAAAAGCACCGCCTTTCGAACCTGACAGTCCGTTCGCAGGATAAGCGGCTTTTTTTTCCACCGAAAATAGGAAACGAGACAAGGGATGAAATTTCAACACGGCGATGTTTTATTTTGAAGCCGTATGTGCTTGTTAAAACGAATTTTAGCTTGAAATTCGGCCACATGATATGTCTAAGGCTAAAGTACATAGCCATTGAAAAATTTTGTGAAATAAAAGTACTAGAGTCTTTTTAATTGCTATAGTTTTTCATAGCGACGTTTCGTAGCTGGATCTATGCATTTAATTTTTAATTTTAAACATTGAAACCGTTACGGTCGACACAAATTGGCTTCTCACCTTGAGTTGTATTCGAGTTTGCTTCATTGTTTATATCATTGATTCCTAAAGGTTGAAGGCGTTATTCGACACGACACTCATTGCATAATTATCGATCTTCGGGGAATTCATAATACGATAAACTTTAAGAATTTCATCCATTGTCACGAATTTATATGTTGCCGCCTCCTATTTCAAATCCCGCGCGTCTCCCACGCGCGTATACTGCGAACGGGCTGTCAGGTTCGAAAGGCGGTGCTTTTATATAAGCTAATAATAGATCTTAAATAAATAAACTGAAAAACATACAAATACAAATCAACTTATATGTTGTTATTATATGTTCGACTATAGGAGTATTATTTTTATATGACTTATTAGTGTAATTTAGTGTTATAATTCAATTAAAAGGCAATGTAAAGACTGAAAATATATACAACACTAACACTGATCAACGCTTGGGCTCCCTGTGTCTATGGTAGTTGGTTCAAACCTCGGTGAGGACTTCTCAATGTGACTCGAACCCAGTCCTCATGTGAAAAGAGTAAGTCAACGCTCTGCCGAAAGTCGTGGGTTTTCTCCGGGTACTCCGTGTTTCCTCCCACAGGGACAGTTGACAGGGTGGGTTCGGCACATAGGTCTGGAGGCAGATCATTAATGAGGTATGGACTAATAGCAGCAGCTGCTCAAGCGCCATTTGTAAGCTCAAAGTTTACCTCGGTCTGCTTCACGTCAGTTCGGTTCCATCTACCTAGTCATAATGTAACCAGTCACTAAAAAGCCCTGTGATAGGGAGTGTGCTGTGAAATATCTGTATCTGTACAGAAAGTGTATCAAATCGCTATAATATATTTAAACTTACGTACTTGTGTTGTCTTTTATTTTTCATAAATATCTTTAATTCGATTACTAATAGTTGAATAAAGGTTCATCTTGTTCGCTGTTGCAACATGAGCTCCACCTTTGAATTTACTATATAAGTAAATTGTTAAACACGTCCGAAATTATCAATACAATAAATTCGCGACACATGTTGAGCCGTAACCCTAACATAATCTTAATCTAACCCTAATCTAATCTTTATCTGACACTAATCTAAACTTGATAACATCATCTTAATCTTTTTTAATAATCTCTCCACAATTGTGGGTGAGCAATTTACCTCTTACACTGTGGGCGTGCCCCATCATGTAAGGGAGCAGTGATTAATACGGGGGGAGGGGGGAAGATATTTAAAGAAGATAATTTGTGAACTAGTAAGGGAGGGGCTGGCAAAAAAGATAGGGACACAAAGGGGGGATACCAAAAATAATCATGAAACATCACCAATTCACTGCAATTTAAACGTCAATACCACGTACATATTCAGCCTGGACCTAGGCCTTCTAGTCTTATTTATATATTTTTAATATTCAGCGCTTTTTTACATGAAAAGACAACCTCGTACCCAGGCTCTTACCTTCGCACGCTCCCAGCTGCGGAAAGACCCTGGTGCCGGCTGGTCACGTGGCTCCCAGGATATGAATTTACCAAGGGAGGGATGGACAAATCTAAATTACAATGCTTCCACTTTCCAATAGTAAAATTCGTTGGCAAGGAGCGGACGTATTGGTTTGAATTGCAAAAAGTGTAATTTGAGAGCACTTTATATCGCAATTTGTCAGTGTATAATTTGTATTGAATACTTCGTGTCAAATTGCCAATTATGCCCGCGTTTGTGTTCTTTTTGTCATTCACATGCTGCCAGGCCATAGAAGCAAAGTTGATAATTTCAACGGAGACTCGAACGGAGATGCTCGAGTTTCATTGCATTTCTTGCTTGTTTGGAATTCGTTGTTCTAAATAGTGCATATCATAACAACATACTGTACTGAAGCCGAAGCAACTAAGCAAGTTCTTTGTTTGGAAAGTATTTATTTATTTATTCAATTTCGCCAGGTTAAATTACACGATTGATAACGTTGTGTTCTAACTTCGACAAGAGTCACAATTTAACATACAGATCTCCATGTTCTTGGGTCCTGCATCAAAACAACTGTGCAGGGCTTTCAAATAATACTGTTGTAAAACCCCGCCGGTTTACACGAGCAAATTTTATTTGGCAAATTTCATTTGATCAAATGCATTTGATCAAAAGCTAGCATGCTAGCTTTTGTTCAAATGTATTTGTCACAATAAATTTGTCACAATTTGCAATTTGCCCGTGTAAACGGGCCTTAACAAACTCTTAAATGTACTTAATTAAACGTATATTATTTATTCGACAAAAGATGTTATTAATAATTTGTATCCTGCCAACGGGTAATATGGAAAGTCTCTGATTTTCCATCTGACCCATTGTTGTTGTTTGCAAGATCATATTTAATAAACAAGTCGATTTTCTTTCTCCATGGAAATCACTTGAGATATCTACTCAGGACGGTTCGTGTATTGTTATAGTTGTGTTTCCCCTGAATTCACTGATACAAGATTAAATATCTTGACTGAAATCAACTGGCCTTCGCGCGTCTGCCATTCTATAAATATTCGCAAAAAATATTCCATGGGCATGGAGAAATCACAATTGGATTGCACATTTTGGGTTAAAATGGGGATTACTATTAAACATACGTATATGGATTACTATATTTATTAATTGCGGTAAAGTATATTGGTGGATGATATTCATAAACAATTGACTTACTTCTATTGGCATGGGTAAAGGTGTAGCAGATAAAGGTGTAGCAGATCTAGTTTCATCACTCGAGGAGGACACATTGACAAAGTCAGTATAAAAGCCAAACTGCGCCTTCGACTTTCAACTGCAGCAACATTTGCCGAAGATCTGCAGGCAACGGATAGAGAAACTTCAGGGCATCGCTTGGATCGGGAATCTTTTACTAATGATTCTGTGTTTCGGAAATTACATTCTTGAACGAAATCGTATTATTTAATCGTCGTTCACAAGGACGGCACTCGATCGGCAGATCAAATACGGAAAATCATCAACATGCGGCAGTTTCTCGCCATGAATCAACTCCGTGTTATTCAAAATTCTTTAATTTGTTTTGTTGAAGAGATTCTTACAATGTATCTGATCTTGTACACCATTATATAATCGACAACGAGAACTATTTAAAGTTGATCCAGGAGATCTTTTTGTAAAATTTATTTGGCGTGCTTTTGCTAAGCCGATAATCGATATAGTGACAGTGAAATATGAGATATTTGTAATCCTTGAGAGAAATATGATACTCTTTCGGCTGCAACACATGATTAATCTGTTATTTTAACATTTCTTCAAGAAAAATCTTTTTATTATTGTCTCGTAGAGTTAGAATTTTACTATTTTACAAATTCAGAAACAATTTCAATACGTACAAATCATTTCTACCACCCCTCCCTAAATAGCAATTTATTGTAGCACCCAAAATCTGGGAGCCACGTGACCAGCAGGCACCAGGGTCTTTCCGCAGCTGGGGGCGTGCGAAGGTAAGAGCCTGGGTACGAGGTTGATGAAAAGACTGGGACTAGGTGATTTGGGGGCGGGGCGGAGGAAGCAAGCCTAGAAGGCCTAGTGGATTTCCCAACAACAAGGCCAAAACTGCCCTGAAACTGCCCTGGTTGCGAAATGCCCAATTATTGCGTTCTCAAACAGAATTATTTGCAACTTAACGGCGAATTTAAACCGATACAGGTAAAATAAACTCATTTATAGTATAAACTTACTATTTTTATTTGTATACACGTCTAGAAAATCGGGTTTTTATCATAAAGTTCGAAGCAACACTATTATTTAATATGTTGACAAGGTGTAGCGAAAGCACAAAATGAGTCAAAATATATACCAAAAGTAGAATCTTTCATGAAATTTTGTCTTATACACAACTACATTAATATATATTTTCTCAATTTTGCCAAGAAGCAGTCTTGTGTTTGTAAAATATAGAAACACATATACAATTATAATTTATTAAATAAAACGGATACATATATTATTAGCTCGTACAGTACTGTATATAAAAACGTACATTGTTTACAAATGGTATATTCGTAATGTTTGAACAATAATTTCAAAATCCTCATTCCCAATTCGCAAATATAGTTATTCAAAGCAAAACAGTAGATTGTCTTGCGAATAAAAGAATTATTATTTTGTGCTTTCGCTTCACCTTGTCAACATAATAATAGTGTTGCTTCAAACTTTATGATAAAAAACCCCGATTTTCTAGACGTGTATACAAATAAAAATAGTAAGTTTATACTATAAATGAGTTTATTTTACCTGTATCGGTTTAAATTCGCTGTTAAGTTGCAAATAATTCTGTTTGAGAACGCAATAATTGGGCATTTCGCAATCAGGGCAGTTTCAGGGCAGTTTTGGCCTTGTTGTTGGGAAATCCACTAGGCCTTCTATTTTTTCGCTTGCGTCAGGCTTGTGTCCTTCCTCCGCTCCGCCCCCAAATCACCTAGTCCCAGTCTTTTCATGTGAAAAGCGCTGAATATTAAAAATATATATAATAAAAATAGAAGGCCTAGGTCTAGGCTGGTACATATTCTATTTTAGAGATAAGTAATTGGACCTCTATACATGATCAAGGCGTTTGGGATTTTGCGTTGTGCAACTTTCTTATAAGCCTTATTTAGTTATTTGTTTCTTTAATTCTTTGCTATGCTAAAAGTAGCCAAAGTAGGCATGTGTACGTTTTGTGGTACAGCTTTTGTGTATCAAAGTTAAGTTAAGTTAAAGGGTACGTAAAAAACTCTGTTTGTCTGTTCGGGATGAGGTAGATGTTATGCAATCTACAAATGCGTGTTCTACAGGGTCGGGCAAAAATTTGACTAAGCTGCCAGGATGGTAATTATAGAATAGGTTCTCTAGACTGGACAGCATGGCAGTTTCGTGGTTTATATTATGGATTGTTAGCTATTATATAAAAGTAGCTATATGTAGTGAGGATTGTTTGGCGATCCGAGTTATCTATCACTAAAATACAATATGCATGGGAAGGGAGTACCCGGGCTGTAACGTAAGCTAAACAGGATACTCCCTGATCCAGGGTAAAGGGGGAGGGTGGCTACGAAAATAAATGAAAGCACTATAGTGTTTATATTATAATACTTTAAGGATTTATTCTCTCGCTCGTTTACTACAATGCTCTCTCTCTAACACTACTCTGTCTCTACTCGTGTTCCTCACGTGACTGTGACGTCACAGACACTACATCCCTCTTTTACGTGAAAATGCTTAACCAAACGTCAATAAACATGCAAAACTAAATATCAATTGTCAGAGTTTGTAACTGTCAATTCGTATACTGTCTTACTCTTCCGGACTGTGTGCATGTCACTTTTCATATCCAAGATATTCAGGAGGTTTTCGCTGTCGCTGGGGTCTAGGCTTTGCTGTTGTATCGACCACTTGGTCTGGTTTCCGTTTGGCTTCGTGTGGATAACTATCTGTTCCCTCCGGCCGCAATTTGCGAACTGCTGAGGAATTCCTCATTATCTCGGGCTCGGCTCGTCTCTTTAGAAATATACTTGTGCCTTTCGTTCCTACCACGATATATGGGTCTGGGTCATATTTTGTGGATAACTTATTCTTTCGTTCTTGCTTCAAAAGAACTTTGTCACCAATCTTTATGTTGGAAGGTGCTGCACGTCTTTTCTCATCCGCATACTTCTTTATCTTTGCTTTCTGACAACGATCACGCTCTAGAATGGCGGGGTCGACAACAGGTGACGTTGAAGCTGGCGAACGGTTGTTCAACGACGGGATCTTTGTGCGTATCTCTCGAACAAACAAGAGAACAGCGGGTGATTTGCAAGTAGTGCAATGAGCTGTTGCTCGGTAATTGAGTAGGAAGGTGTTGAGCTCGCTTTTCCAATCTTTTCCTTCGGTATTTGCAGCGCGAATGGCCTTCTCAAGTGTGCGGTTAAACCGTTCGACTTCGGAACTGGCTTGTGGCCAATAAGGTGCTACTCGACGGTGTGTGATGCCGTGCTCTTGAAGATACAAATCAAACTCTTCAGCCACAAATTGAGGTCCATTGTCTGTAACGATTGCTTCTGGGAGACCATGCACAGCGAAGCACGATTTCATGCGATTGATGATGACTGTTGCAGTTGTGCTCTTTAAAATGAAAACTTCTGGCCATCGAGAACATGAATCAACTAAAACCAGAAGCGACTCACCACTAGGGAAAGGACCACATAGATCAGCATGCAAGACGGTCCACGGACGTGAAGGCATTTCTGTCATGGTAAGTGGCTGTGGGCATGACTGGGAGGACTGGGCCTGACAGGAAATACAGGAACGAATAAAGTGTTCAACGTCTTTGTCGATCCCAGGCCACCAGACTTTTTCTCGCAAGAACTGTTTTGTTCGAACAATCCCTCGGTGGCCTTCGTGTTCCAGTTGTAGGGTGGTAGGTTGTAGACTGGCTGGAACCACGATACGGGAGCCATAAAGAAGTAAGGACTCTGTCGCTGTCAGTTCATTTTTAACGCAAAAATAGGGATCTGTTTCTTTAGTTTTCTACCAGTTACCCGAGACGACTGACTGGTGGACTCGCTGGAGGACGGGGTCTCGCGCCGTAGCCTGCTCTGGCTGAGTAAGGGGCATTTCTTTGTGGATGGCGTTGCGGGCTATGTAGTGGATATACTCCTCCGCAATGTTCCGTTCTCGGCGCACTGTGTTTGGCAAGGACAGGCGAGATAATATATCGGCAGGGTTGGTGGCACCAGGAGAATATTGCTGGCGAAATGTGTAAGGCTGGAGGCGTAGTCCCCAGCGTTGAATTCTTGCTGGGGGCTTTGATGTGGGACTATAAATCACCTCGAGGGGTTTGTGATCGGTAAGCAAGTCAAAGGTGGTGTCATATAAGTAAAGGTGAAACTTTTCGCAGCTCAAACAACTGCTAGGGCCTCACGCTCTGTTTGGGAGTAGCGGCGTTCCACTGGGGTAAGCGTTCGACTGGCATATGCGACGGGTCTCACCACACTCTGCTGCGTTCGAGTCAAAATAGCCCCCAGACCAACAGGGCTAGCATCGACACGTAACTGGGTGGGAGCTGCAGGGTCATAGTGGGCCATGGCACAGTCACTAGTTAGCATTTTCCTAAGTTTGTCAAACGAGGATTGATGGGTGTTGGTCCATTGCCATGGCACAGCTTTACGGGTTAGCTCTGAAAGGGGGTAAGTGATGGTGGAAAAAGCTGGGATAAATCGCCGACAGAAACTGGCTAGGCCCAGAAAACTGCAAACCTCTGAAGCGTTCGTGGGTGTTGGGGCATTACAAATAGCCTCGACTGACTGGGCGTTCGGGCGAATCCTACGGGCAGAAATATCAAAGCCAAAAAAAGTTATTTCAGAAACACTGAACATGCATTTCGCACTGTTTAACGTAAGTCCCCGTTCTTGAAGTCGAGCAAGTACTCCATGCAGATTTCTGTCATGTTCTTACTTGTCCTTGCCGAAAACAATTATATCATCGGAGATGTTCTTAACCCCCGGTAGACCGTGTAGAACTTGTTGGATAGCATGTTGATCAATCTCAGGAGCAGCAGATATCCCGAACATAAGACGCTTATACCGGTACAAGCCATCATGAGTAGTAAAGGTGGTCAATTCTCTGGATTTCTCGTCCAGTTCAATTTGATGGTAGCCCCACTTCAGGTCTAATTTCGAAAAAACAGCTGCTCCATTGAGATCCTGAAGGCTTTCTTCGACTGTGGGAATGGGATACCGCCCTCGTATTACAGCCGTATTTACCTGGCGCATGTCTACGCAGACACGGATTTCACCACAAGATTTTGGTACGACAACCAAGGGTGAGACCCAGGGTTTTGGGCCCAGGACCTCCTCGATTATATCCATCCTTTCGAGTTCTTCAAGTTTGACGGAAACTTGCTTGCGAACGTGGGAGGGAATTCGACGTGGGGTCTGAGCAACAGGTTTGTTGTTCGTGTTGGTGGAAATTTTCTGCTGGTAATTGGTGAGTTTTCCTACTCCTTCAAAGACACTGGGATACCGTTGGCGAAGGGAATGGGGAGATACTGCACAATTGATGGACGAAACTTGAGGTCCAACCCGCAAAATTCCCAGTTGAGTGGCAGTTTGTCGCTCGAGAAGACAACCAGCGTATTGGTCGTGTACCACTACGAACTTGGCCACGATTTCTGCAGAGTTGAATTTTACCCGACCGGAGACTGTTCCTGGGATATTAAGTGGGGTCGTAGAACCGTATGCGTAAACACGAAGGGTAGAAGGCATTAACTGGACTCCTTTTCGCGCTTTTAGACGATGATATGTCTCGAAATCAAGGACGTTAACACTAGCCCCCGAGTGAATAAGCATTTTCGCTGGAATGTGTTCAATTTCCAACATATGAAGGCTGTCCGAGCGATGACGCACATTATGAGCCGTGAGAGTAAATAAACATTCTAATTCGTTCTCAGAAGAGTCATCGTCAGACTGTTCAAGCTGTCGAGCATTCTCCCTGTATTGCTTCGGTTTGTTGGTCTTTTGGCGACAGACCCTAGCAAAATGACCGGACTTGCCACAACGTCGGCAGGTTTTGTCAAGGGCAGGACATTGGACATCCTTCGCACGGTGCCTTTCCTTTCCACAACAAACGCTTCCACATTTTTGCCTATTATTGTCTTCACGCTTCGCAGAATTACGCCGTGGTTGTTGAAAATCTCTATTTCGTTCGATGGAATTGAGGTGAGTGGATGATTCAAACTTTTGTTCGATTTCTAAGGCCTGGCGATCGGCCAGTTCGAATGAACGAGAAAATCGATAATAAATTGTTCAATGTTAGTTCTTGTTCTCGTAGTAGGCGACGCCGAAGAGCGTTCGAAGCACACTTTTAAATGACTTGGTCACGGATCATTTCCTCTAAACTTGTATCGAACTGGCACGTTTTTGCAAGAGTTCTCAAGCGAGTTACAAAAGCATCCATGGACTCGTCGGCACGTTGGGTTGCTTGTCTGAAAACATGACGTTCGAAAGCTATGTTTTTACACGGGTTGAAATGTGCATTCAATTTCTCGAGTGCTGTTTTGTAATCCTCGCCAGTATCAGGCAACGTCTCGAAGATTTCTTGTACTTCTGCACCCGCTAAATGAAGTAGAATGGCCCGCTTTTGTTGGTTTTGATCGGAGATGCCCGAAGCACGAATGTAGTAATCGAGCGAGTTCGTCCATTTGTCCCAACGTTGTGCCAACGAACTCGTTTCAGACACAGAAAAGGGTGGAATAGCCGGTAAATCAAGGACCTTAGCCATTTCGTATGAAAATCAACCAACGTCGATACTTTTACTTTACCTCGTCGCCAATTATAGTGTTTATATTATCAAACTTTGAGGATTTATTCTCTCCCTCGTTTACTACAATACTCTCTCTCTAACACTACTCTGTCTCTACTCGTCTTCCTCACGTGACGGTGACGTCACAGATACTACACCATATGCTGGGTACTTATTTGTATATCAAATATTTTTCTGTGAGTGGAAAACTAAAGAGCAATCACAAATCGATGTTGAGTAATTGAGACATAAAACCAGCAATAGCGAGCTTTATATATCAAATTTCAAAGATCGCCGCATATCGCATATGATATATCATACTATACAACGGCCAATTGTACAAGAAAAACTGATAGTTTACTCATCCCTGCTGGTTGCTATAATCTAACATAATATAAAATAATCCAACAGCTCATATTTATTAAATTTCAGTTTCATTCGAACGCCAAAACGCACTCAAATGGTAACACGCTAGATATGTTTAATCGCGCCACAACTCGCGCGGACATATCAAGTCAAGCGTGGGCAGAGCCAAACAAGAGCCAAGCATTAATCCGCCTGAGAACCATCAGAAAAATCCATATTTCTAAGAAACACGATGAAAACATAGTGGAAATTAGAAATATGAAAAACTTTGATGACAAAAAATTTGTTGAAGATTTACTTAATCAGCATTGGGAATATGTATACTTCTTCGCTGATAATCCAAACACTATGTGGGAGATTTGGAAGAAATTGTTCGAGGAAGTACTAAATAAGCATGCACCCATTCAACAAAAAAAGGTCAGATAAAAAAAAGTCCCTTGGATTACTAGTGAAATCAAAAAGCTTATAAATAAGAGGGATAGATCTAAGAGAAAAGGCATTATTAAAAACCTTGAAGCAGATTGGTTAGTGTATAAACAAACCAGAAATAAAGTAAATATAGAAATGAAAAAAGCCAAAAAGGATTATTACTCCAAGAGAATTGATGGTCAAAAACAAAATCCAAAGGAGGCTTGGAAAACAATAAACAACTTACTAGGCAGACAAAACCAACCAACAAAAGTAAATGAGTTGAGTATAAGTGGAAATGATTTAACAAATTCAGAAGACATTGCAGAGGGCTTTAACGAATTCTTTTCAAATATTGGGCCTGACTTCGCTAGTAAACTTGATACTTCGAATTACAATTTTGATGAGCATGATAATTTATGAAACCTAAATCAGAATTCACTGTATTTGAGTCAATTACCAAAATTTGAGTCAATTACAAAACAAAGGTTATGATCTCCTACGTGGTCTCTCTAGTGCACCACTGGCATTGACAAAATTTCAAGTAAAATTTTAAAACTAGCAGCACCTGCTATCTCCAGTTCATTAACTTATATTTTTATTCAGGCTATTACACTATGCACTTTTCCCGATGAATGGAAAATGACAAGAGTATTACCTCTTTATAAAAATGGCCAAAAAAATTTGCCTGGTAACTACCGTCCTATTTCTGTTTTGCCAGCTGTTAGCAAAGTTATGGAAAGAATTTTATATGACCAACTATATGATTATTTGACGAAATTTCAGCTACTTCATGATTGTCAATTTGGCTTTCGCAAATCGCACTCAACTGCTACAGCGTTACTAAACTGTACTAATAGTTAGTATATGAATATTGACAAAAAATTATTTAACTTGGTTGTACTAATTGACTTAAAAAAGGCATTTGATACTGTCGACCACCAGATTTTACTAAAAAAACTCGAAATTTATGGCGTAAAAGGAGATGCTTTGGCTCTGCTAAAATTGTACTTGATAAATCGCACTCAGAAATGGCAAGTTAACGGAACTATTTCATCGGAGCGATTGATTAAGTGTGGCGTGCCACAAGACTCTATTTTAGGGCCATTATTCTTTTTATTATATATTAATGACTTGCCTCAGTGTCTAAGCAAAACAAAACCTCGACTGTTTGCTGATGATACAAACCTAACAGCTGCGGGAGAATTTATAAATGATGTTGAAGCTGCAATGAATTCCGATTTAGAAAACCTTAGGAAATGGTTAATTGTCAACAAACTAAGTTTAAATGTGGCAAAAACAGAAGTTATATTAATTGGATCTAAACCAATGATAAAAAGTATCTCAAATAGACAACCGAACCTTATTATAGAAAACAAACCAATTAAACAAGTATGTGATTGCAAAATTCTTGGAGTGACTGTTGACCAGCATTTGTCTTGGAAGAATAATACTGAAACAATTTGCAAGAAAATAACATCCGGTATATCAGCTCTTCGTCAAATAAAAGAATTTGTTGAGAAAGATACATTTGTCTCTGTGTATAATTCTATTGTTTGCCCATACTTTACATATTGCTGTGAAGTATGGGATGTGTTTGGTGAAACACAATGAAAACGCCTCGAAAACCTCCAAAACAGAGCTGCTCGAATCATAATGAATATGAGCAATGATGTAGATCATCTGGTTGTTTTAGATGCTTTAGACTGGAAGCCACTTAAAACGGAAAGAATAAAGGCTAAGTCCAAACTGGTGTTTAAATGGTTGAATAAAATGGGTCCTAAATCACATGCTGATTTATTTACTTTCAAAAGTGAAATGCCAAATTCTAAACTTCGAGATGTTGAAAGTACTCTTTGCTTACCACAGCCGCGTACAAATAGCTTGAAAAAAAGTTTCATGTTTGACCGGGCACACATTTGGAATTCTTTACCAACCGAAATTAGAGAGAGCAACTTCATCATGTCCTTTGAAACTAAAATCGCTACTCACATTTTTGAATACTCACATTTTTGAATAGCATCATAAATCTGGTCGTTCACCGTCACATGCGTATTCTATTTTTGTCGAACTAACCAATAGGAATGTTTTAGGAAAGTTACTTATCCGCGACTCGAACAATAGGGTAATTGGTGGATTTGGCAAGAACCAAATACACACGTGATGGCGAACGACTATGTTTATGAATAAATGTTGACTAACATAGATAATGAGCAGCCTAGACTTAGGCCTTTACTCGGCTGGTAATTATCGCACTGGTCATTTCCCCCGTGGAGGCCTAGTAGATTTCACACGTTCTCAAGTTAGCCCCATAAATTTGTGATCCGAAATTGATAAGAAACCAACAACTAAAGCAATTTATACTGTCCAGTAGTTATTACATTAACTATAAAAACATTTAATGACTAAACTAAGTTCTATTTTGTAGTAATATTTTGACACATTTTGACCTTTCGCAACATAATAATATTGTTACTTCAAACTTTATGATAAAAATCCCGATTTTCTAGGCGTGTATATAAAATAAAAATAGTAAGTTTGTACTATAAATGAGTTATTTTACCTGTACCGCTTTAAATTCGCTGTTAAGTTGCAAATATTTCTGTTTGAGAACGCAATAATTGGACATTTCGCAACCAGGGCAGTTTCAGGGCAGTTTTGGCCTTGTTGTTGGGAGATCCACTAGGCCTTTTATTTTTTCACTTGCGTCATCCTCCGTCCCGCCCCCAAATCACCTAGGCCCAGTCTTTTCATGTGAAAAAGCGCTGAATATTAAAAAATAATAAAAATAAAAGGTTTTCGTCTAGGCTGCATAATGAGTTATGTTGTTATCCTAAGGAGTTTCCAAACCATCAAATGAGTTTCCAATCCATCATTAATTATGATTTCACAGGCATATCATTCATAATAGAATTTCAGTCCCTTATTTATTTAAAACTTCATTAATATTTCATAACCTTTTTCGCAAATTATGTGAGCCATGATATGTCGCGTGAAGTGGCTTTATACCTCATAGTACTCATCTTCATTACTATTCTTTATGCAAAGTCCATCCTAATTAGTATTCTTTCTATAAATAATACAAATGAAACGGAAATTTTTCTAGTCATGTTTAGGCTCTTCGGTGACTGATTAACATTGGTCACCTGTCCGCATACCTCCCCAGAGTAGGCCTATATGTATGTATGTATGTCGCCTGATATGGGGACATGTATAGACATATAGGTGCATGATATTAAAAAAACAAAATATTTCGGAAATGATTCATTAACCTGGAAATTTGGAAAATTATATTCTCCCATTTTAAACAACATATATGTCTATACATCCGCACTCCGGTGTTGCTGTGCAAGTGATGCAACAATTAGCCGCCTTTCGCAAGTATTCCTTTTCAGTGGCTGATTAACATTGGCCGCCTGATATTGGGGACTCGTATATAGACATATACTGTAGGTGCATGATATTAAGGAATGCAGATCCAAAACAAGACGAGTACTCTGAACAAGATATAGATTATTATACCAACTGTATTTACTTAATGGGCCGGTTATATATGTACTTCACAAATTCATTAATAATTCCTGAGCAATTCAGCCAATGATAATCACCTATTTGATCACAAGATGCCATTTGGATAATCCGGTGAAACTTGATGAAAGTCACTAGTGTCTTCATCAAATATCTTAATTACGCATGCAAAATTACTTGAATAGAATTCCTAATTAGGCCTACGTTATGTTTGGTTAAGAATTCTATTCAAATCAGGAAACGAAAACATTCTGTTACGTCTCGACTCACTTGAGAAGCCGTATAAACAACTCGAGCTCGTGTTTCACCGGGATATCCAAACACTCGAAAACAATGTATGAAAACACATGCGTTCGCGCTCGTGTTTTATTACATTGTTTTCGAGTGTTTGGATATCCCGATGAAACATACGCTCTCGTTGTTCATATAATTACATAACAATATATAATATATACACATAATTATACGTCAACTTGTTCACTACTCTACATTCCCCCCAAGTCAGTTCATTGTAAATATAATTCTGGCCTTTTTTTTTTTCGTTTTGGTATTTTCTTAAAGTTTTTAAATTAATTATTCATTCTAACTTACTATATAAGTTCATTTAATTATTATTGTATAAATCTAAAGTCCACACATAATCTGTTAAATGTCTAGGAGGTACTCGAACTCGAGACGATCTTCTTAATATTTCACCATCGTGTTCTGTTTCAGTATTTGACGGTATCGTTGAAGTTTGTTCTGTAAAATTGTCGTTAGATAACGAGTCATCATCTGAGTACTCAAGGCACTCTTGTGGACCAGATTCCAATCTCGTTCCCACATTAACCTTTTTGAAATGAGATGAATTCCTTGTTACTTGATGTGCTCCTCTTTGGGCAGTTATCATCGAACCTTTCTTTTTTATTACTTCATATGGTGTTGGTTGAAATGGTGTTTGCAGCTTGCCTCTTTTTTTATTTCGTACCAAGACAGAATTTCCTTCCTCAATCTTTGATGATTTGGAACGTCTTTGTCAATCAGTGTACGATTTCATTTCGTTTTTTGCTGTCTCAACTCGTTAGGGAAAGTCATCAGTTTTCTGCGATTGATTGGATTTCAACTCGGCTGTTTCCACGTTGCTGGGTACCTCTGTAATTTAGTTTTCATTGGTCGTTGAAACATAGCATCAAATGGCGGTGTATAGGTGGTAGAATGAGGGGTAGCACGATAATTTCGAAGAAATGTACACAATTGCTCCTTCCAAGGCTTTCCTTCAATCTGAGTTGTCTGTATTGCCTTTTCCAATATAGGCATAAATCTTTCTACTTCCCGTTAGCTTGTGGCCAGTACAGATTTGTCTTTCTATGTGAGAATCCAAGATGGTTTGCAAACTTTTCAAAGTCACTACTATTAAAAAGAGGACCATTGTTTGTTTTAACTTGTTTGGGTATTCCAAACGCAGAAAATAATAAGTCTATCTTTGGAATTGTACTCTTTGAAGACGTTGACTTTAGTATTTCCACTTCAGGATACCGAGAATAATCGTCCATTGCCACCAGCAAGTAATCACCAAAAAGGTAACTGGCCGCAAAAGTCCACAGATATATTTTGCCAAGGACCTTCTGGAAGATTTGTCATCAGCAACGGTTCGCACATCTTGATTTGAGTTGACGCTTGGCACGGTATACAATTTGCAATACATTCTCCGACAAGTTTGTCAATATCAGGAAACCACACTTTTTCTCGCAACAATTTCTTTGTCTTTATTATCCCTTGATGTCTTTCGTGCGCTAAATTGATCACTTGACGTTGCAGGCACTGTGGAATGACGATACGTGTTCCTCTCAATAGGGTATTGCCAGCGTTGGTAGTTGTAAGATCTGTTTTGATACGAGCTAAGGCATTGAAAGTATCCATATCAATACATGCAGTTTCAACAGACTGTATGTTATGCCATTGACCAGACTTTAGTGCAGAAATTACAGCTTGAAGCGTCGCATCTTCTTTCGTGGTAATCATTAAATTATTTCTTCTTGCGTCAAGGCTTTTGGAACCGCATTCGTGAATATGTAGTTGACATACTCCTCTGCCACTTTCTCTTCTCTTCTGGTTTGTTTGTTTGTTCTATCAGGATGACGCGAAAGGTAATCAGCAGGGTTGTTTTCACCAGGCTTGTATTCAACAGTAAATTCATACGGCTGTAAATTTAATGTCCAGCGTTTAATTCTCTGTGGTGATTGATGGGCTGGATCATTGAACATCGTTACCAATAGCTTGTGATCCGTGATGACAGAAAACGGTTCTCCATACAAATAGAGGTGATATTTCTCGCATCCCCATGTAATTGCCAATGCTTCTCTTTCTATTTGCGAATATCGCTTTTCCACGTCCGAAAGTGTTCGACTGGCATAGTAGATAACACGAGTTGTGGAGTTGGCTGAATTCTCTTTTTGGGTCAGAATTGCACCGATTCCAATTGGACTTGCATCTACTAGTAGCTCAGTGTCTAACGACGGTTGGAAATAAGTGAGCGTTGTTTGACTAGACAATGCTCGCTGAATTTCACTTAGGGACTTCTGATGTTCTTCCTTCCAGTGCCATTTGGCATCTTGCTTCGTAAGATCTCAGAGAGGTTTTGCTAAGTCAGTCAGGTCGGAAATAAAACGTCCGCAATAGTTAACTAATCCTAGAAGACTTCTGACTTCCTTTTCTGATTTGGGAACTTCAACATTGCGAATTGCATCTACTTTCTTAAGGTCAGGTGAGACACCACACAGAAAAGGTATAACCAAAATACATAAGCTAGACTTGTTGAATTCACACTTCGACTTATTAAGTGTTAAATTATTCTGACGCAAACGCTTTAAGACGCTTTCCAGGTGTTTATCATGTTCATCCTGCGTTGAACCATACACGATTATATCATCGCTAATGTTCAACGACCCAGGAACGCCCTCAATTGCACTTCGTATTGCTTCTTGAAATATTTCGGCAGCAGTACTAAGGCCACAATTTAGTCGTTTATAACGCCTTAGACCAACATGGGTACTAAATGTTGTAATATAGCGAGATTCTGGTGAAAACTCTAATTGATGATATCCCTGATTCAGGTCTATTTTGAGAACACTTTAGCTTGTCCTAATTCAGCAATTATATCATCGATTGTCTGAGAGGTATGTCGTTCTCGACCTATTGCTTTATTTGATTGCCTCATGTCCACACAAATACGTACTTCTTGTGGATTATGCGGTTTGGGAACGACTACAATTGGAAACCAAAGGTTTGGGACCTTCTAACCTTTCTATAATATCTGCATCTTCCATTTCCTTAAGTTTTGATTCAACTTGTTTACATACATGAAATGGTATACTTCTATGGGGTTGGGCGACTGGTTTAACTGTTTGTCAATATGTAACTTTTCTTGGTAGTTTCTCATTTTCCCAATTCCGCTAAAAACGTCTTTGTATTTGTTCACAAATGGTGGTGGGACAGCGGAGTCTGCATCATGCACTTTGTTCACCACTGTAACTACTCCTAGTTCATGGGCTGTTTTGTAACACATTAAAGATCCACCCAAAAAAAAAAGAAAAGAAAAGAACGCTCTATCTCATCCATGTCTAGTATCCTCGCTCACAAACACATGCACAAACACCCAGTCTCCGCTTCTGATTTCAAAATTCTATCATCAGGCACTTCTGAGTGGGATCTTCTTATCCGTGAAAGCCTATTAATTTCTCAACTTAACCCTGTCCTTAATGCTCATATTAGATCTACCTCTCTTGAGTTATTTTAGTTATGTATATTAACCTTAACTATACTAAACATGCACTTAACATTAATTTTTACTTATTAACAAGTTGTTTTCCTTTCTTTCTATTCATTTTGTAATACTAAACCATTATTTTGTAAACATATATACCATACCCTGTAAATTCATTCGGATTGCTCTGAAGATGTTGTATTGTAAGCAACGAAACGTTAGCTAATTAAATTTTTACTTTTATTATGTTTGGTTTTAAAGTTATTTGCTGGGCTCTGCTCTTTATCTAAAAAACTAAGATTTCCCCCTGGTGTATCAATTGCCACAGTTTTAAAGATCCACCCGCTTTAGTATTTTTCTTAACTATGTAGAATTCTGCGCAGATAATTTTTTCGCTTGTTTCTACAACAGTTTCAAACTTACCAAGAATCTTCAGAGGGACATCACTGTCATACGAGAATATTTTTGTTGATGACTTTTGCAGGGTGACACCTTTAAGTCGCAGATAGTCAGATTCTTCCATTAAATTAACTGTTGCACCAGTGTTTACAATGAAATCTACATTCTCTTTGCCAATCGTTACCGTCACGGTTGGATGAACTTCTAGTTCATTATGTTTCGCCCCCGAAGTCGTGAAAACATACTCTTCATCACTGCTCGTTACTTGTTCTTGATCTCTTACTTCCACTTGATTCACCGAACGTCTCCACGCCTTTTGCTTTTGATTGCTAAAATCCTGGTCTTTGTTCTTACCGTTTTTTGTGAAATCGTCACGCTTTCCTTGCTGTTTCGAACGACAAACTGCTGCGAAATGATTTTGTTTACCGCAAATGTTACATGCTTTTCCTTTGGCAGGACATGGACCAACATGTGGATAATTTCCGTTACAACGATAACATCGTTTGTTTACTTTCGAGGCTTTCGTATTTTGTAGTTGGCGATGCATAGTTTTAATTACATACTCTGCCTCTGATTGTAATTTTTCGCCATCCCACGCGCTTGTGTCTCTGAGGTTTCAAACGACCGTCCATTATCGAGAAGTTGTACAAGAGTCATGGTTTCCCGTAATACTCGCCGTCGTAGTCTTTGGGACAAAGACCCTTGAATTATTTGAGTTTTTATCTCGCGGTCATCATCTGTAAACTCGCAGTTTTTTACCAATTTTCTCAAACGAGTGTGAAATCTGTCAATTGTCTCGGCGGTCACTTGTTTCGCTTGACGAAATACATGAGTTTCATATTCTATATATTTCTTCCGTAGAAAATATTCGGATAAGAGTTCTTCTGCTCTAGAATAATCAACGTCTTTTCCTTTATCTTTTTTAGGGAAGGTATCAAATATATGTCTGCAAGACTGCAACTTCAGAACCCGCGTAGTGAAACAACAAAGCCCGCTGTGTTTTCTTGTCTGTAATATCCAAGGCAATTAAAAAATTATCAAAGCCAGTTTAAGCCACTTTGCCCATCGAACACCCGTTGAAGCAGGGTCTTCGTGAAAATTAAATTGTTGTAGATAAGGAAGCGTTCCTTCTGCCATATTCTCAAGATTTTTCTATCCTTCTCGCCAAATGTAAGATCCAAAACAAGACGAGAACTCTGAACAAGATCTAGATTATTATACCAACTGTATTTACTTAATTAACACGCCTGACAAAAATGCATGCCAAAGTGTTAACGTGCTTCAATTTCTTTAATTTTCATCCTGTTTCTACAATAGAACATGTCATTCTTACAAATCGTATGTTTTTCGTTTTTCGAATTGTTACATTTTTGGCGGGAAAATGACGTCACAAACTTGCTGCTAAAAAATTAACAGTTAGCTATTGCTAATTTTATGCACTTATTCGTTAGACGATATTGAGAGAGTCAGAAAACTGAACTCCGTTTCAAAATACGACTATTTCTCGCGAAGATATACCGGAACAAATGTCCAAAAATCGGCCATTTTGTTACTAAAAATAGAAGAAAATGGCCGATTTTTGGAAATTTGAGTCATGATATCTTCGCAAGGAATGGTTGTATTTCGAACCTGACTTCAGTTTTAAGACTCTCTCAATGTCGACTACCGAATAAGTGCATAAAATTAACAATAGCTAACTGTTAATTTTTTAGCAGCAAGTTTGTAACGTCATTTTCCCGCCAAAAATGTAGCAATTCGAAACACAAAAAACATACGATTTCTAAGAATCACATGTTCTATGTCTATGCGAAATTTTGTAGAAACAGGATGAAAATTAAAGAAATTGAAGCACGTTAGCGCTTTGGCATGCATTTTTGTCAGGCGTGTAATGGGCAGGTTATATACAGGGTGTCCAAAAAAACCCCAAAAGGATTGAAATTAACGCATTGTTTAAATTTGAATGCCCTTTGAATTTGAATGCAAAGATGCGTAAGAGGCGATAAAGGAATTAAAATATCTTTGTATAGCACACGATTTCCTGCTCTTGGGAATATTATTAAAACAGCTTCTTAAACGGTTCCTTTATGCATAAAATTTACTTAAGTCAGGCTTTGGTGCACGTGTGGGTCAAGCAGAGTGCGGAGGCATTCCAATTCTAACAATGCGTTAATTTCAATGCATTTGGGTTTTTTTGGACACCCTGTATATACATAACAATATATAATATATGCACATAATTATACGTCAACTTGTTTAATACACTACAATATATGTGCATGATATTATTATAAAAAAACAAAATATTTCGGAAATGATGCATTAACCTGAAAATTTGAAAGAATTATATTCTCCCATTTTGAACAACATATATGTCTATACATCCGCACTCCGGTGTTGCTGTACAAGTGATGCAACAACTAGCCGCCTTTCGCAAGTATCCCTTTTCAGTGGCTGATTAATATTGGCCGCCTGATAGTGGGGACTCGTATATAGACATTTAAAAAACTCATTAATAATTCATGAAGAAAACACAAAAGAAATCATGGGCGTGAAGGAGTCTGTATATGTGATACAGATTCATGTTGATTTACATAAACTTTAACTTTGATTTTCTCGACTTTGACAACGTTTATTTTTAAAATTTCTTCGCCAATGAACTCATAAGTTGAGTCGTTTTTTAAGCCATTTACAACATTCGCGTGCGTGTTGTATCGGATACAACACGGCCTCTCATGTTGTAAATAGTACATACTGTATGTGCATGATATTAAAGAATGAAAGTGTTTTGGGAATGATTCAAGATACTCAACATCTACAGAATAAATGAGTATTTAATTATTTTATTTATGTTTAGTACTACAAGGTACAAAATTTACCAGAAATATTTTGTTAATTATTTTGTATCCAACAACGAGATACATCATCACAATACTAGAAATGCATCGCTCCTTCACGAGTCTTTGGAACGGTCTTGCGAAAGACTTCAAACAAATAAAATCACATTTCGTTTTCAAACGAGAGGTAAAGAAACACTTTCTTCATATCTAATTAACTACCGGATGTTTACAAATTCTATCAAACTATAGTGGACAACAAATCATTACATGCATGCTTATTTCTATGATTAATTGATTACTATGAATATCAAATTGCAATAGTATTATTATAATAATATACTGTATATATTCGCAAAATTCACTACTCTTAGAATATAATAATTTGACCTTGAACTGGTTTACTTAATTAATTAAAAAACAAATTGTAAATATATTTCTAGGGGTCTAAGCAAAAAAACCAAATGGCTTCAAATAGACTCCTAGTCCTCTTCTTCCTTAATATTAGTATTTAATTTCATGTAAATAAATAAATATTATTGGGCAAAGTCAATAAATAAATAAATTCATTAAACTGGCAATATGAAAAAATTATATTCTGTAGTAAAATATAAAACAACGGTAACTCTAAGATGATGACTGAACCTTAGTCGAAAGCTAGAATATAAAAATGTTTATTTTCGGAGTTACTGTTGTTCTATATTTTATTAAAATACTCAGTGGTTACCGTAATAATAATAATAATAATAAATAATTTATTCATTTAAATAAAGCGCATATGTTATATTATATACTCGAAGCGCTGTACATTATAAAAATCTAAATATATTAAGAATTAAATATGCTATATAAAACATGGTATTGTATACAATTAGAATATACACAAATGTATGTATCTATAATAAGAATCCAATATGGTCTCAACCTATAAAGGGTTATAAGCTTTATTGAAAAGAAATGTTTTCAAGCGTTTCTTAAACACAGAAATGTTTTCACAGTTCCTGACATCCAGAGGCAGAGAATTCCATAATTGTGGAGCAGCATGTGCGAAAGCCCGATCTCCTAGAGTCTTACAGTTTGTTTTCGGGATGTATAATAGACCTTGACCATCCGATCGTAATGTCCAGCGATCACTTGATTGTTTTGGGATAAGCATTTCAGAGGTATAGATAGGGGCAATGTTATTAAGAGCCTTGTAAACCAGTAAAGCAATTTTGAATTCCACCCGGAATTTTACCGGTAGCCAGTGAAGTGATCTCAAAACTGGGGTGATGTGAGAAAATCTTGGACTGTGGTAGATTAGTCTAGCAGCGGCATTAAGAACTCTCTGAATTCGCTGGACTTGATACTGAGGTATGCCAGCCAACAGAGCATTACAATTATAGTGCACGTGTAATGTCACGAAAGCATGTATCAAAGTTTTCGTTGTATTAGTAGATAAAAATTTTCTAATTTGTCGTATTTTATAAAGTCCTCTGAATGCTTTACTGCATATCTTGCCTACATGAACTGACATTGACATATGCTTGTCAAACCAAGATCCCAAGTTTCGAACACTGTCAACCGGCTTAATTTGGACCCCACCAACGTTAACGGATTCAATGTTTATTTTCAAAAGTTGTTGTGGTGTACCAATTACAAGAAATTCCGTTTTCGAATATTTGAACATTAATTTATGAGACAACAGCCAAGTACGAACATCAGAAATACAATCTTCCAGTATGGCTAGGGTACTTTCTGAATTATCTTCACAATCTGGGCGAAAGGATACATAAAGTTGCGTGTCATCAGCATAACCATGAGAAGAGGGTAAGTGCCTGTCAATAATGTCATATAGTTGGGATACATAAAGCAGAAAAAGTATGGGGCCAAGACAACTCCCTTGAGGCACTCCGTACTTAACATCGCAGTCTTCAGAAAAATTGTTATCCAGATCAACTTTCTGTTTCCTGTTCAATAGATATGATTTTATCCATTCAAGAGCCCTATCCGTCACTCCAAATTGATACTCCAATACGTCAATGATAGTTTTATGATCAATTGTATCGAACGCTGAGCTTAAGTCCAAGAGTACAAGAAAACACACTTCCTGCCTGTCCATACTCAGAAGAATATCGCTTTGCACCTTTAGCAGAGCCGTCTCTGTCGAATGATATTTCCTGAAGCCAGATTGACAGATAGGGAGAGGTGCATGTTTTTCACAATGGTTCAGCAATTGGTTGGCGGCTGCCTTTTCAGTGATCTTAGAAAGAAATGACAGATTGCTCACAGGCCTAAAGTTCTCAAATACTGCGTCCAAGCTAGACTTTTTCAGATTTGGTTTCAGCAGAGCAATATATATATATATATATATATATATATATATATATATATATATATATATATATATATATATATATATATATATATATATATATATATATATATACAAGCTCTAATTTGCGACTTGACAAACCTAATTTATTCTGGACTATGTCACTTCTGGCAAATTCTATAGTATGAATTTCACCTTTTTCCCAGTGTACCTATATTCGGATTTTTGCCTAGCTTTTCAGGCTGCTCTGGTCATGTAATTTGGGGATACGTTTGGACATATATTAATTTACTGTGCATGATGTTGAATATATATGGCTATGTTACAACCATATATACTTGTGAGTTGTAGTATAATATCTTCATTTAACTTTGATTTTTCTTTTCCCGGATTACCTTTTGACATATTGTATAATTTATGCGTGACACATAAGTCATAACAGTCAATTTGCTAGCGGAGGTAAATCCAGTCTCCGAGTGCACTCTATATATAACAGGAAATTGAAGAAAACAGATAAGATTGATTGAAACTTCGGTTGCCATTGAGTAATTTTAAAAAGAACAAAACAATAGACACTCCGAAAATAGTTAACATTTTAATCAACGTTTCGACTAGGTTTCAGTCATCAGGAATGACGCTGTTGGAAATACTAAGATATATATTTACAAGTTAAGCGGATCAAATTACGCGCTAATTAAATATCACAAGTTCCTTAGTCTTGGAGGATTTAGTTCCGTGATTAAGTACGTTCCGGTTTTTGGCGATGTATATGTAAAGGCTCCTTAATATATAACAATAATGACCAATGTCTAGATTTATCTATAATAGTACAGTTTTAGTATATAATGGCTTCTGTGGTATGTGGATCAAACTGGTCTAGTAGTGTGTTAGGTAGGTTAAGTCGGGTCTGGAAGTATTGAAAATGTTCACATGACATATGTTTGTGAACTTCTGAGTTTTTGTCGGAGGAGTGCTCTTTAATCCTTGTTTTGAGGCAGCAGTCAGTTTTTCCGATGTAGGACAATTGACAGCCAGGACAGCTAACTTTGTATACAACACTACTTTGGAGTTCTTTATCCGTTCGGTCTTTTTGGCTCAGATAGGTGTTGGTACTAGTCGTGTCATATAGATCGTGATAAAATTGGGACGGGCTATCAATAGTCGGGATATTTCAGGTTTGTACACGAGCGTATAAGGGAAGTTCCTCTCTTGCCAATGAACGGAAGGTGAATCCAGATTGTGGGCGGTTTTGGATGCGTATTCTCGTTTTCAATGTTGTTGTCGTCAGGAGCGATGTCGTGGTTTAGAGGGGGTGGTGAAAATGCGTTGATCAGCTTGTTGGTGATGTGACGCATTTTCACCACCACCTCTAAACCACGACAATAGCGAGCTTAAGCATGCAGGACGGCAACACGACGACGACGGCCAAAACAAATTCCTTCAAATAAATGATAGTAAAGAAAACTTGTCGTATATTATAATTCGTATGAATTTAATACAGTATAAGAAGCTGAAAACATTG
>CACRXK020006065.1:0-12926 GCA_902702795.2 Paramuricea clavata
TAATCCCCTCCGATCTCATCGAGTTCGATATATTCGGCCATAGTTTATTTACCACTTAGATCTAATGATAATTCGTGTTCGTAAAATCTTCCTTGAATTTCACGATCGTCATCGTCGGGATTGATGAGTTTATACATGTTCGGATCACCGCGAAACACTTCCGACACGACGTAAACATCGTCGGTATAATTCGACGTGTATCCTTTCACAAAAGTATTGCGGTAAATCTGATCTCGGACACGATCTCCGACTTTAAATTTTGGTTCTGGAAAATGAGATAAGGGATAACCGTAAAGTTTTGTCCAGACTTTATCTTTATTGGTTTCGTTGACATCGGCAGGTTTCATATCGATCGTCCGATGTTTCGAATGATTATACGATGCAACAAAATTATCTAAGACATTGATCCATTTTTTTGACTTTGTCGTAAATTGTTGTTCGGTAAAATATTTCCACATTCTTGTTTTTAACGTTCTGTTAAATCTTTCGACGATCGCTGCTTTTTTTCCGGTCAGTCGCGTTGAAAAATAATGAATGTCGTGTTTTTCCAATAAACCTTTAACTCCATTATTGTAAAATTCTTTTCCTTCGTCAAATTGAACGACTTTGGGATAGCGTCCAAATCTTTCGTGAAATTGTTCCAAGATTTTTTCGACGGCCGGAACCATATCTTTCGTTCCTTTTCGATAGGCGGGCACAACAAATGCATACCGACTTAAAATTTCGATGGAGGTTAAAATCCATTTATAACCTTTATTTACATGACTGTATTTCTGCATATCTACTAAATCCAACTGTAATTGTTGTGCAAGTCCATCAACATACGTTCGTTGTGTTTTAAAATGAACTCGTGTCGGTTTGTGAACGATGTATGTATTTTGTGTTTGTAACCATGCTTTCACTTTTTCACGCGTGACACCGGGAATATCTTTTTTTACTGCATTTCTGTAAAGTTTTTCCATCGACATGTATCCACCGTTGACGTTAAAATAAAGTTCACGCAAACCAAGATCTAATGTATCCATAGTTTATAATAAATGAAAAAGATCACAGTTTTTATTCGGGACGGAGAAACTACGATGAAATTACAGAGTCCGTTGATTCTAACACCGACATCCAAACTCTACGTGAAAACCGTCGCCTTATTCTGGACGTACGAAAATATTCGAAAGGACGACAATAATTATTTTTCCGTCGACAAGAAAAAAGTCATGTTGAAACATGGATACTGGACGTTCAAACAATTACGTCAAAAATTAGAAAGTCACGGTCTCGTCGTCGAAGATTTTCCAGACGGACGGATACAGATCAAATTTGGAAAAAGCGTCAAATCTTTTAATCCGTGGAAATTAAATAATCTGTTGGGATACACGACGTTCTCGGAATTACATCCGGGTCAACATCCCGTGGATATTCACGAGGGATTACGTTACGTTACGATCGGCTGTAATTTAACGAACCGATCGCAAAATATAAATTCCGACGGCTATCCGAGTAATATCATCTCGTCCCTTCCCATCGACGGAACGAAACCCTTATTCGGCACGACGACAAAATACAACGACATCGAAAGTCAGGTTCAAGCCGATGCGGGGATTTACCACGAACTTCATTTCGACGTAAAATCCAATGTCGATGGAATTACACCGTGCAATGCTTTGATGGATTTGTATATCATCTAAGAAATAAAAGATGGAAGGAGAAGAACAAGTTTTTCGTGACTATTACGGAAAAAATTACGAAAGGGTTCGAAAAGCTTATCCGTTAGAAATTCAGAAACTTAAGATTAATTTTCTTAAAAAATACCCAAATGCTACATTATCCAGGTTTGAATTTAACGTGACGTTTGTAAAAGATGGAACGTTAAGTTCGACCGAAATTTCTTACAAGGTGGATGAATTCACCAGTTACGATATTACATCCGAAACATTTTTAGAAAATCCAGAATGGATTAAATATTTATATTGGAAAGATGGATGGCGGAATGTTAAATCCGATATGATATTTCGTCCGAATCTAGACTTTGCCGTGAATTTTCATACGTTCCCCGTTTACGTCTCGGAAACAAATTCTTTTCCCGTGGACTTAGAATATACAAAACCCGAGTACACGGGAACGGGAAATTTTGTAAATTTAATCCCGTTCGACTATCATCGGGATTTATATTTTCGTTCGTTGGCCGCCTGTTACATCGCGACCTTTAAATCCGGAAACTCCGAAAATCATCTGAATAATACATTGTCCGGTTCCCATTTGATCACGGCCATCGTGAAATTTCACGTTCATTATCAGATGGAAAAATTCATGAAGGATCCAAAATTAATGGATCATTATTTAAACGAGGACGATCTTCACGTTTTGAAAAAATACATGCCGACGACCGAAACGTGGGAACGTCGAACATTATCGTCGCATGCCAACGTCGGAACGTGGTATTACGGATTACCCGTCGATACGCGTCGTAAGATCCGGAACCAACATTACGTTCGGACACGGTTCGGTGGAACGTTCATCGAGTACGAATATTTAACGAAAAGACTTCCGAAAAATGTGACGGAAGATTATAAAATATTCATTCCGAAAACGTCGCGAGGATTGACGAAAATAGGACAACGGTTATTTCAACAGAGTCTGGAAGTTTACGTGTACGCGGTTCTCGGAGCGCAGGCCAAAACTCGGTGGAGTATCACGGGACAAGGTGCAAAAAGTTTACAGACCCAAGACGTATTTCGAAAAGTTCTAAAAGATAGTATCGTACAGAACGATATCACGACGATCATCCGTAACATGCGTACGGCGATCGCGGATACGAACGTCGTCTTGAATTTTGCCATCATGCCGGGCTTGATTCTCATTCCGTCCGACATGCGGATTTTACAAAAACCTTTGAAAGGTTACAATAATATTTTAACGTTGGCCAAAAACGGTATGAGTTTTGGAAAAAATGACGACGTGAATTTTACAAAGACTCCCGTGAAAGAACCAGCAAGTCCCGTGAAAAGCCCCGTGAAAACTTCGACAAGTCCTGATAAAAATTCTGTAACAAGTCCTGTAAAAACTTCGACAAGTCCTGCTAAAAATTTTGTAACAAATCCGGTGAAAACTTCAAAAAGTCCTACGAGAGATAAAAATTTACAAAATTCATCCACTTTGAAAATTTTAGCCGTCGCATCGATGGGAGTTGCTTATTTTCTATTGAAATAAATATGAGTATATTGATGGGATACGACTACTTTGACAAATCCGAAGATTTGAAGAAAAAAGTAACGGAGATCGAAAAGACACAGCAGGCGAATACGACCGAGATCGTAAAAAATGTGAGTGCGGTTGGTGAACTAAACGATATTGGAAAAAATTACGTTCAGTACGACGTTTCACAAATGATCGGTGTTCCGAGTTTTTACGAAACCGGTACGTTTTCCGTGACCGATCGGAAAAATGCAAAATTCATCACTTTCGGTGTTGGTGGATTCGAAATAAATTCCAGGGCTTATTCACCCTTTTATGGATTTTACGACGGAAGTGGTGGTAACGTCGTTATAACCGCAGTAACACAGCGGAGCACGCTCGTTCGTACGACGTTTACGTTTGCGTACGGTAGTAACAAAATAATAATAATCGGTCTGGAATTTAAAAATATAAGTTCGTCTGGAAATGCAACGAACCGAACCGAGGCAACGACGTTAAAATGTTTTCTTGTCACGACTTAGAAAAATTTTTTAAGTTTTGACAGCTTAAAAAATTCGCGTCAGTACGTAACCGCTTCCCACCCCTAGAATTCCAACCGTCATCGTTAAATAGTTTTGCATTTCGTTCGACGGTTGATAGTAATCTTCGAATTTCGGTTTACGATCCAATGCCGATAAATCCTGCCGACGATTATAATTTCTTAATTCATCCAATGCTTTATTCGTCTCTTCGATATCATGATTGGCATCTAAGATTTCCTGCCGTCGACTTAATTCATCGTTCCGTCTTTTCACTTCGGATTCGTAAAATTTTTCTTTGGCCGCTGCTAATTCTTCCAGCGCATGATTATGTCTTTGAACTTCTTCCTTGTACCCATTTTGATTTAAATGAGAAAATAAAAATCCCGGGCCTGCAAATGCGATCGCATTGAATAATCCACCGACTACTAAATTGGTTGTCATTTTGTTTATTTACCGATTGTTTCTGGAACGTAGCCTTTATCTTTGAGATAGGCCACGGCCATGGAACTTCCCGCGACGGCCACACCGAGTTTCATTGCACCTTCTAACGTCATCGGTGCACCCAAACTTTTTCCCGCAATTGTTTTTGCCGCGTACGAAATTCCAACGACTCCGGATGTTAAAAGTGCAGCATCGTATAAATCCTGAACGAGTTCTTTTTCAGTATCAGACATTCTCTCTTTTATTTCTTGGGAAAAGAAATAAAAAAATTTTATCGTTCTTTTAAAATTTTATTTTCGACCCGAAGTCGTTCTTTCTCGTCTTCGAGTTCGTCCATTTCATTTTCCAGGGATGATACTTCGTTTCGAAGTCTCGTTAAATACGTTATGACAAACGTACCTCCGCCAGCGATAAGACCCGTCGTCATCGCACTTTTTCCTGGAATCCATAAACTCGTCATCTCATCCAGGATATATGAAACACTTAAAAAACTTGCGGTCAGTAAGGCAATACCAAACAAATTCAGATCAGACATTCTCTCTTTTTATTTCTTGGGGAAATAAAAAAAAAAAAAATTTTATTGTTCTTTAAGTTTTTTTTATTTTCAATCTAGAGTTTTTCGTTCTCGTCTTCGAGTTCGTCTATTTCAGCTAGTAGGTATAATACTTTTTCTCTGAGTTCAGTAATTTCTTTTCCCTGATCGCAAACTTGAGATTCTTTTCTTTCCAGATCTTTTCTGGTCTGTCTAATATTTTCCTGCGCGACTAATCCACCTTTCCTTCCATGTAAAACTGCTTTTGGATCTTTTACAATATTACTTTTATGTCTTAGTTTGGTACGTCCTTCTTTCCGTTCTTTCTCGGAAAGTTGACGTAATTTTTCATCCTTAACGTTATCGATAGCTTCCATAACACCGGGTAGTGCATACCTTCCTGTTTTCCGAATGGATGGAAGAACATCGCTTACAACCCACCATCTGAATTCCTTAGCGGCGGGTAATTTTGAACCAAATACAAGATCGTAAATACCAGATTCGGTGATAAATATCGTATCAGGATGCATTGTGGCAAGATGCCCAAAATGGGCATCTTCCATATTTCTGTACTGAATCCTGGATCGAACATCCGTGTGCATGGTAACAGCTTTGGTCGCGTTCACATATCCAAGTGCAAGTGCTACCTCTTTCGCCATAAAATATACCTCGCTACAATCGTCCGAAATAAGCGTTCTAATCTTATTGTTCCCGATGATCGATGAGTTTTCTAAAATTTCTAACCTCATTCTCTTTTATTATCGTATAGAGTTTTTTATAAATACCTGGAAATCTAAACTTTCCTGATTCAGGGAAGTTCAGGATCCTGATCCTTCATTCCGTCGTAAATCTAGACTATCGCGTTTTGCGATAGTTATTATTATTATTATTATTATTAAAAATCTTATTTTACAACGGTTATCCTTCAACACACCTAGGTTATTGATTTCCAAGGAGCCGTTCACACTATACTAATCTATATTTACAAATGGAAGCAATACATAATAATTACATAATGTTAAAGTTATAAAGATATCACAAGTTAACTAAACACCTATTACTAGTTATAAAAGATATAAAACCATGCAAAACTGACTGGCCTTAGTTACATTTACATTTAATGTTTAATACGATCAAGCGCAGCCTTAAATTGCCTAATTGTGGCATCACTTGTTTTTACACATCTCGGTAAATTATTCCATGTTTTAGCACCATTATAGCTAATGCTTTTTTTCATAAAATTTGTTTTAGGCTTTTGTAGAGTAAACTCATTTCCGTTGCTACGTAAATTATAATTAATGTTATTTTTAATTTCAAACAGGTTCATCAAATTCTCTGGTAATTCATTTCTCTTTGCTTTGTACATGAATACTAAACTATTTTTTTCCCAATGATCAATTAGGGGTTTCCAATCCAGTTCCCTCAAAACTTCAATTGAAGGTGTCTCGTATGATCTGCCAGTTATGACCCTTGCTGCCCTGTTTTGCATTTTCTGCAACTTACTGATCAGCTGATCACTACAGTTGCTCCATACAAGGCTGCAATAGTCAAAATATGGTAATACTAGCGCATTGTACACCTTAATCAAAGTTGTTTTTGGGACACAGTTCTTTATTCGTCGTAGCATACCTATACCTTTTGATACTTTGCCCGAAATAGCTTCAATATGATTTTTCCAAAGTAGTTGCTCATCAATAATTATGCCCAATGATTTTGCGTGATTAGCCCTCTTAATTTTTGTATCCCCAAATTCTAAGATCGGGTCAGTTTCAACAGTCGATAATCTCTGGTGTGAACCAATTAGCATATATTCCGTTTTATCTTTATTTAATGTCAATTTATTGGCCAACAACCAATTGTGCATAAGCTCTAGGTCGAAATTAATCGCCGTTGTAGTTCTTCTTTATTTAAGCTTGCAGTGGTTAGATTTGTGTCGTCGGCAAACATATTCGCTTTAGTATATTTTAAACAATTTGGCAAGTCGTTAATATAAACAAGGAATAGCAGAGGACCCAAGTTAGATCCCTGGGGTACTCCACTACGAATTGTTTGCGGCTCTGAAATAGTTTGTCCAATCTTACACCTTTGGATTCTATTTGACAAGTATGATTTAAACCAATTTAGTTCAACCCCTTTTATGCCATAAAGTTCTAATTTTCTGAGTAGGATACTGTGGTCTACGCAATCAAATGCTTTCTTTAGGTCAAGAAAAACAACTCCATTTAGGTACCCTTTGTTTATATTTAAATACCATTCATTCGTAACAGATAGTAATGAAGTTTCTGTTGAATGCTTCTTTCTGAAACCTGATTGTTGGTTTACTAATATTTTATTACTTTCCAAATAGTTTGAAAGCTGATGAGATATAAGTTTTTCAAAAATCTTAGCAACCGCAGACAATACAGACACAGGTCTATAATTTGTGGGTTTACTTTTGCAATCCGATTTATAAATAGGGGAAACAATTGCTATTTTCATATCATCTGGAAAACTACCCGATAATATTGACTTATTGAATATTGTTGATAACGACTTAGCAATTACGTCAGCACAATCTTTCAGTAGTTTAGCCGGGATTCTGTCATGTCCAGTAGCTTTATTTGTTTTAATAGTATATAATAGTTTAGAAACATCTGTTTCAGTTACCAACTGAAAACGGAAAATGGTGTTTAAGGGTTTTACATACGATTCTGGTATCTGGTTATGTTCCGGAAGATCTTTTGCTAATTTGGGTCCTATGTCTGTAAAAAAAATATTGAAAATATTTGCAATTTCTCCTGGTTCAGTTACTATATTCCCGTCATCTGAAATTTCATTTATATTGGTGGATTTTACATTCCTATTTGTTAATTCATTAACTTTTTTCCACATTTTCTTTGGATTTGCCTCGCAATTACTAAATGCCTGCATGTAATAATTTGCTTTCGCATTTTTAACTATTTTAACCACTTCATTTCTAGCTTTTTTGTAGGCTTCATGAGCACACTTAGACCCATATTTTACCGCCTGTTTTTTTAGAAAATCTCTATTATGTATTCTATCTTTTATTCTAGGCGTAATCCAGGGTATATGTTCATTTTTGACTTTACGGGTAATCTGGGGTGCGTGCATGTCTGCAACCGCTAAGAACCTTTCCTTCCAATCATTCCAAACAACATTTGGATCTTCACTATTTGATAGCGTTTCTAGTACCCTACTTAAATCATATTTAAATGCATCCACTTTATAATTCTTATATTTCCTTGTATTTATTATTTTTGGTTGTTTACGGGAAATAGATATTTTTCTTTGTATATAAATAAGACTATGGTCGCTGATTCCTACATGTTCTATTTCTGCTCCAACAATATTTTCAGGTTTATTAGTGAAGGCTAAATCAAGCAAAGTAGCGGTATTATCTGTAATTCTAGTGTGTCCTTTTATTAATTGCTCAAATTGGTATCTGGTCGCAAGATCCTTTAGTTTACCGGTTTGCGCACTTCTGTTACTGTGGTTTGGGTCCCAATTACAGTTGTAATCTCCAATAAGGATGATTTCTTTATTTTCCGCGTCCATTTTCTTTAAACAATCTTCAAAATTTTCAAATTTTTCAGATCTGGTATCTGGTGGTCTATACCAGGCATTGATTAAGAATGGTTTAGATTTTGGCTTAGAGATTTCAACTGTGATTGCCTTGGTTCGCAAGGAGCTTGTTGAGATAACTTGAAATATCCATCAGTTTCACGTACGTCAGCTGGGCTCCATTTGGCTTGTAATAAATAATACCACGATACAAGGCGTGCTTAGACATTTCCATGACGCGTTCGATTTTTCGGATTGTGGATATGACGTCGTTTGAACATGTACCAGGTGCGACTGTCTCCAACTCTGTGTCCAACGTTGTTTCCACCACAAGACCGTCCGACTCGAGTTTTTTTATGGCGCTGTCGAATTCTTGCAGGAATCCACCGTGATTTACAATCACAAAGCAACAAGGAACGGTTGGAAAATGTTTCGGATGGAACTCCTCGTACTCTTCTTCATCTTCGCTTTCCGCTTCGCTTGATTCAACTGATGCGTTCCGATAGCAGTAGGTGTTGGAAACATCGATCATGTCCTGTATCGACTGATTGTTATGATCCTTTACCACTTGGAATAGCTGTCGAGCTGCCGTTTCCATTTCCTGGTTACCATTGTTTCTCACCCTGATAGGAGTTATTGTTGGTTCCACATCATGGTTGTGTAGGGCTGCGAAAAACGTGTTGTCGCTACACTTCTCGCTCGGCTCATAGACGACGAAGAAGGCGACGCAAGGGTACGTGTCGGTTTCTGCTTCTTGACTGTTCTGGTCACTTCTCGTTTGCTTCACGTTGGGATTTGAGCAGACGCTCGAAATGCACGAGAAGAAAAAAATTACTCCATCGATGGAATTGATGGCATCGTTTAGCAGCATCCTTTTAGAAGTGATCTGCAGCATCGCAAGTTCAACATCATCTTTGTGGACTCTCCACGTTGCGCGACACGCGACTGCTCGATGGTTTCGTTTAATCTAACAGACATAAAATAGCGAATGTTTATGCTTTATTTGAGAGTATAATTTATAATATATTCGTGTTGCGAAACATTTCTGTACACAAACAGTAAAAAGGTACAAACTTACCAAGCTCAAAATATTCGCTCGAAGCGAGTTTTGTAGTCGCTTAGAATCAAGTTCTTTCCGTGGCTTCGGTGGCATCTTGTCGAGTAATACGATATACAGTGCAGAGTTGTGGTGTTTGAAAAAAAACCAACAAAAAACGCGCTTTTATATGTTCATATAATATTTCTTAAATTTGCAAAGCAAATGAACAGTTTTTATTACTTCGGTCATCTACCACCATCATTACCATCATCACCACCACCATGACCATCATCACCACCATCATTACCATCATCACCACCATCATTACCATCATCACCACCATCATTACCATTATCACCACCATCATTACCATCATCACCACTATCATAACCATCATAATCACCATCATAATCACCATCATAACCACCATCATCACCACCATCATTACCATCATAACCACCATCATTACCATCATCACCACCATCATAACCATCATAATCACCATCATAACCACCATCATCACTACCATCATTACCATCATCACCACCATCATTACCATCATCACCGTACCACCATCATCATCACCACCATCATCATCATCACCCGACGATCATAATCATTACCATCATAATCATCACCATCATTAATACATCATCATCATCACCGTTTTCAACTAAATATTTTAAGTAGTTAGCTTGACGATTCTCTAACTTCTTTCCAGATGCATAGCCAACGTTGGAGATATTTCAAACAATTTTCAAATTATTTCGAGTGGACGTTGTATGTTTGCGTGCTGTACTTTATGTTTCCAGTGAGGAACACAAAAACTGAACGCCAGTTTGGGGCAGCTGCCATAGCCATCTGTATATCCTGGTTTAATCTCATCTGGTTCTTGAGACGAGTTCCTGATATTGGCACTTACATTTTGACTTTGCAGAAAGTCTTTATAACGCTGGTTAAGGTGAATGTAGCCTGCATGGCAGGCGGTTCCTAAAATTGGGCAAGCCTGGGAAATACCGCCTGCTGGGTTTGGCAGTGTAATCAAATTCCCCGTCCACCAGTGGACGGGAATTGATGATTGGCTGCGAGTCTGAGCCGCTGTCACTCAAAAGTGAATACACTTTAATATGTTTCTCGAAAGTCGAAACGCGAACTGATTGTCAAACGCGAGCAAGAGATAGCAATTAAAGATTTACTCCTTGGAAAGAATGTTTTGTCCGTTCTATGGGAAAAGCTTGATTTTTACATTGTTCTTGTTGGCGCGAGAAAATATAACGAGAATAGATACAGACGGCCGTATAGTCTTTCTTGCAACGGGTTTTATAACAGGACTATTACGCCTAGGCCTATTAGCCGCTTCACTTTCTGAACTTTTTAAGGCTTTCGTTACCACACGGCTTCGTTAGGGAGACGAGACAGTTCATATTGGCAACTGAGGTTTTTAATATACAATGGTCTATTTGTTTGAACATACACAGGCAACGCGTTTATGCCTCGTTTGATTATGGCAATCAGTTCGCTTGCATTTCGGATATTTCGCTCAGTTGCTCACACGGTACAAACTCGGTCGGATAGTTCCGAGGTAGAATTAACTTCGATTCCTAAATGAACTGAACCGGCAATTCGGCTTATTTCGGCCAACGTTTTGCCACTATCGTAACGTTTCTTTTGCTTGCCTTAAATAAATAATTTCTCCGACGATATATAAGAATACAAGATATTTTCTCTATTGCCCCGTATTTTAGTTTCAAAGCACACTTAATACACTAACGACAAGTCATTTACATTTTCCGCGCTTGCTTTTCTACCTCTTGTCGTTATTCAGAGGTCCTGATTGAAACTTTCAATGGCGTCTCTTTCGACATATTTTTATACATTTGCAATTTTGCGACCAAACAATAACATAGTTTGACAGTTTGATTATTAATATATTTAGCGTTTGCTGATTGGCTAATTGGACCCGGACAAAAAAGTGGGCGGTTATCAAATTACACTGCCAAACCCAGCAGGCGGTATTTTAGACCGCCTGCCATGCAGGCTAAAGTTAATGGGGTAGCTAATAACTAAATAAAGCTCTATCAGTTCTAATCTGTTCTCTCTACCAATATCACCATGATCAAGTAGTTTTCCGTTTGTCTGATGTGGATATCACTTAAAGAATATCACCCAAATTTTACACATTTAATTAACAATCTCACAACTTGTCAACAAGATGTGTTCACAACAGACTTGTAGCAAGCTTGTCAACAAGTTGTAACAATTGACGCTGCTATTTTATCAGGTTGCTACAAGATTGTCACTTGTAACTTATTGACATATTGTTGAATTGCAGGACGATAACAAGTTCTTGTAACAAGTTTGTTGATCTCAACAACCTTGTAGCAAGTTGTCAACAAGCCGTTGCCAACTTGTCAACAAGCTAGGAATAGTATAGAAAATCCATAGTTTAACAATAGATCCATTCATTTTCAGATGCTTTCGCTCATCGTGTTATTCTGTATGGCATTTGCATCAACGTTTTATCTCCTGTTTGCAGAGAAAAGTAGATTCGAAAACTTCCCGATTGCAGTTCTAAGCACTTTCGTGGCAATGTTGGGAGATTTCAGCTACGATGATTTGTTCGTCGAAGTTGGTGATTATAAAAATTTTTATAATTTTAAAATTTGTATGTTTATCGTGTTTGTTCTATTTATGGTGATCGTTGTGAACAACGTCTTGATTGGCTTGGCTGTTGGCGACACTGATCATGTCATGAGTATGGCTAAAGTGCAAAGATTGAGACAACATGTAAGTTGGGAAAGACCTGAAGGTCTAGCTTTTATAGTTAACATAAATTAACCTGACTTCATTTGTACTGGATAGCTCTATAAGCTGTATTGCCTTCTCTTAGTAAACGTCATTATATAATAACTATAGTGAAACACGCAATTTGATTGGTCAATAGCCGTGCAGGATCAGACAATCCTGCACGGGAAATTCTGAACAGAAAGTCTTGCACATAATTTTACAAATATACTCGCATTGTAAAGTTTCATTGTACGATACCTTTCGACTTTGAAGTAAGTTTCCAATTATTGAGACGTTGGTTTAGTTGTATGAATAAATTTCTGATCGATACATTGCTATTCAGCAAGTAGCAACGCGTATAGCGTTGAAATTCATCAGACCATGGCATGTAAGTACAACATCTCTCGCTTCAAAGTTGATCAAACGCTTCGCAATCTTCACATATTCAGCTGGAGAATCTTCAAAATTACTTTGGCTCTCTGTTTAGCGGGTTTTCCATTTCAAATTTCGTCTATTTTATCGAGAAAGTCCCTGTATTTTCGCTGTATATTTTCGCGAATTTGCGATCAAATTCTGTTCACATCTGTTGTTGTTTTCAATAGCGTGGAGTAGCGATTCTCTGATTGGTTAATTCACGAATGTTGTGAGAACTGCACATTTCATCAGTAATTTTAATCACGTTAAGCGTCGTTTCACTGTAGTAATTTTATAAAACAATTACCAAATGGTTTTCCCGTGCAGGATAGCATGATCCATGCACTTGGGATGTTGCTCGACTTTCGGAAAGCGTAAAAATACACTCGCCTGCATGGATCATGCAATCCTGCACGGAAAACCATTCGGTATTCCTTTAGTA
>CACRXK020006065.1:12946-26238 GCA_902702795.2 Paramuricea clavata
GACTTTCGGAAAGCGTAAAAATACACTCGCCTACGGCTCGTGTATTTTTACGCTTTCCGAAAGTCTCGCAACATCCCGCGTGCATGGATCACGCAATCTTGCACGGCAAACCATTCGGTATTCCTTTAATAATTAATAATGATGGTTCACTGATGGCTGCAGTATTAAATCATGATCATGACACATATACCATCGATACTAGTTGTTATAGTTTAAACATTATACTTGATTAACTTGAAACAACTGCCACTGCATATCTTGTGGTATTATCAACATTTTAAATAATTCTGAAAAATTAATATGTCAATGAAAAATTAGTATGTCAATCCATCAATATTTCACAAATGAGATAAACTAACCATTTGCCTTGTGCAATGACTTATAGCTATAAATTGACTACACCACTTTTCTGACTTGTCAAATTATGTTAAATTTAGTTAAATTTCAATACATTCATAGGGAATTGAAGCAGACACTGCCTGGGGTATACAAGAAATAGAAAATTCCAGGAAATTGCTGTGTAAAGAATAGGATGGCAACCAGCAATTGTGACACATTCCTTCTATCGCTGACCTGGCTTCAGCAAAGTTCTTTTACTATTTAATTTCAGGACAGGTAAGAAAATTTAGTTTGATTTTTTAAATATTTAATTTATCAAAACCTTAAATGGCATTACCATGCACTTTAAATTAGTCTAGGAGTCTATCAATCGATTGATATGTTGAATACCTGAAACTTCAATCTGTAGCTAATGCTAACTGATTTAAAACCGAATACCATGATAATTTTCTATGTTGGCGTAGTGTACTCTGTCTCTGATTCAGGTGATTATGATGCTTGTGATGTTACTCTGAGTGTATATCCACACCGGGCAAGCTTGAAAAATATTCCTGGCCAGCACCAAAGTTTGTAGGTTCGATTTCCACCATGTCCAGGCATATTTTTCAAGCTTCCCAGGTGCGCATAATATTCACTCAGAGTAACATCGCAAGCATGAACTCTTCCACAGATAGAGTATTTTTTTTTCGTTTACGAATCCTTTATAAACACTGTTACGTTCGCGGGCGAGAACGAACAAAAATGTATGTTTGCGTCTTCGTCTTTACGCTCGTTGACCAGACACAGCGACACGCGCTGGCCAAGGAGGCTTTCTCGTATTTGTAATATCCTTCTTCGCAGTCTTATAAACTTTGCAATGACAATAAACCAATAATATCAATTTATTCTTCTTGAACAACAACGTTACAAATTACTATTTCTAATCCTTTCTAATAATTTTCTCTTCTACTTTTCTAGCTTAAGCTTTGTCTGCTAATATAGGCTACTATCCGCAAGATATTTATAGAACATTAGTATGTAATGTAACATTACATATATACTATTTTTAGATATTACATAAGAAGATAACTATAGCAAAAGCATGAGTCAGCATAATTGCGTACAACACATCTTATATATATAGAACATTTATTTTATGAAATTCGTTACTTATTGAAAACTCGTTTTGCCTTGTTTTGAATATCATTATTTTGTGGGGCAAACTAGATTTTTTGGATGGATATCAGACTCTACGACTATTAGTTTCTAGTATACCACTACATAGAGTCATAGTTAGTGCAGAATATTTCGAATTTCAAGCCCTGCACTCTGGAGGAATATCTCAAAGACTCAAAGTGAAAAAGAAATGATCTTAATTGGAATCTTGAAATTTTTTGTTTCGGAATAAGTGAGGCTGTTTGCATAGTTTACCATTGTGTGAACTCAACTTAGTAAAGCCAAAGGTTTCAGTTTTCGCTTCTTATAGCAAGATTTTGATTTGAATTCTCTTCTTGACCATGTCGTTCACTTGCGATCATTCTGCATGCCATGTAACTGATAGTTTCAGAACCATCCTCAGTTTAATATTAATCTGACAGTGCAATCGAGCATCCTCAGTTTAATATTAACTAGTTTAATATTAATCTGACACTGCAATAGAGCAACGAAAAATTCGTTGGTTCGAGCGGGATTTGAACTCGCATCTTCGGATATCTAGACTGCCACTCTACCCATTGAGTCAACAGGGATTGGTAGCAAAGTGCACGAAATATTTTCGTGACGACTTGTATGGTTCTGAAATACTTAAACGACTTAACTCTGAGGATGGTTCTGAAATAGAATTGAAACACTGCGCGTCCTCTAAGACACAAAATAGTATTATACTACATCGCAGACATGCACATCGTAAACAAAGCTATTGTACGGACACGCTCCGTATTTATCCAGTTGTGCGCCAGTATTCTCCCTCCCCTTGATGGATATAGGACTTCAATTGTCTGGCATTAAACAGAGTAAAATGATAAAGTACTGTACAGTAGGGCGCATTACAATAGTCCGCAATGCAACTTAATGGATTAATCCTTTATGTGGCATTGTTGTGCCCTAACGTGCCCTTCTTTCCAATTTCACTCCACTCTTGTACCAAGAGCAAAGCGTGGGCGAGGGAGGCATTGGCACTGGGGAAATAGAATTTTTCCTGTGCTTTGATTGGTTCAACGTTTATCAATAAATTGCATGCCGTCAACAACCGGAACTCCTAATTGTAGGGGTTTCGGTTGTCGATTTCCCCTGAGCCAATGCCTTCGTCTCGCGCGCACAGGCATTGCTCTGGGTACGAGATTGATTTTACTCTGTCTAGCACTAAATAGCCTAAGCACTGCTGCCAGATTTTACTTTAAACAAGGGGAGCGTGTTCCGGCTAAATTGATTAACTTAACTTTATTTAAGGGTATTACTGAAAGGAAAGATCTCAAACGAAAAGTGCAGGAGCCAAATACAGAGAAAACGAATGGCAAGGATGAAGTAAACAAACAGGTAACTGTACCTTTACTGTATGTATTTAATGCATGTTATGCATGCAATGCTATGTATAGGCAAGACTATGCATGTTTGTGATGTTACTCTGAGTGTATATCCACACCGGGCGAGTTTGAAAAATATGCCAGGTGTCACGCGAAATTCCTGACTTGCTAAATACATGATTATCGCAGTTCTGCACATGCGCAAATGATGTGCGTCATCCACGTTGGCTCATGAATTTCGCAACTGCTGAAGCTACAACAACACGTTTTACTTTGAAAGAGATTTTTAAGTAATATTTCTGTAATACAATTTAATGTAGGATAATCACTAATCACCCATTTTCTCGGTGTTGGGCAAGTTTTTTGCTTGGGAACTTTTTGTGGTAATTAAGCATCTATGGTTCTATTAATCAGTGAACCACAGAAAATCTATTTCCCAGGAGGGTGCCACAAAATTGCTTTTCTAGGCACTTTTTCGCATAACAGACCACGGCCTATAACTCGTTGACTCGTTTCTATCTAATTTAACTAGTTGGTGGTGCGTATATTGTGCGTATGTTGAAATATCTCAATATTATGATTTATGGTTGTATGAATGATTCAATGTCATTGACATTATGCATTTGTAGTTCAAATAATTTACTGGACAGTCAAAACTGATTTAAAAATATTTAAACTTTTCCTTATAAAAACGCAGCTTAAAACTAGAGTCATACCTTACAATAAAGTCCAACATGATATCCAAAGATACCTACATAGGTAGGCCTAACACGCGTTATACTAGTATAACAAGCAACTTTTTCTTTGTACATATATTCTATAGACTATATGCAAAATATATTAATTCTATTTATTTATTATTCATTTCCCGTGAAGTCGCAGATTGTTTATTGACTATAGTACCTACGACCTTTGGTTCGATTCCCACCGTGGCCGGGCATATTTTTCAAGCTCGCCCGGTGTGGATATACTATACACCATAGAAATAATAGATATACAATGCGTACTTGATCACGAATCATGCCTCCACTTTTTCTCATGCGTGCCCTTATAAATCCGCCATGTTTGAATTTGACTAGGAGTGCAAACTACAAAGTATAAACAAAGCTAAAACTACGTTTTCATCGTCAAAACGTTTATCTTGTTGTCTAATTTGTAGTTTGGGGATAGATTTTGAGTTTTTTGAAGGCACAAACTGTCAAAGCAAATGTGCAGTTACAAAAACGGTGAAAATCGTGCAGCCTTGTAAACAAAGTATTTTCGCCGGTTTCTCGAAATTTACTCATAAAACATTTTTGCATGCTTTGAACGTCACTACTGCCACTGTTTTGCTAATATCTTATAAGATTACAAAATGATAGTTCTTTCTTCGTCGGGTTTCGTTTTTCTTTGATGTAAACGAAAGTTTTTTAGTTTTTTGAAACAAATATATTTAGTTGTCGATAGACTATAAATTGTCTAAATAATCGTCGAAAACTATGGTTTCAAAAGCGTTGCCTCAAGCTCAAGCAACACAGAAAAATATGAAAAGTAATTGTGTAAGTTAAAGATTACTGAACTTCATTTATGTTATATTATATTATAAAAAAGTTGAAATATTTATAGAACATACCTATTGAGTTTGAGTTTGTCTTTGATCTTTCGGGTTTTGTTTTGGCTTGCACAACAACGTTGAAAATTTATTTTTAAACGATGATTTCTGTGTATATTCTGTTCAGAACTGTTGCTTTTCGTAAAAAAGCCGACTAGAATGGGTTTTTAGACACTTTTTTGACTTTTTTTTTCCATTTTAAGTCTCGACATAAAATTTTTGCAAACGTTGCATTTGAAAAAAAACAATTTGCACTCTCTGCAACCGCGCGAAATTCCCACTGAAATTCCCTGCCGCCTGGGAGTCTGAGAACCAAAATGCCCTTATAAATCCGCCATTTTGTGGAGACAAATGTTTCACTGAGAAAAGATGGGAGTACGTATTCTATATCTATTATTTCTATGATATACACTCAGAGTAGCATCACAAACATATTATTCACCTTAGTACACAACACCAACACAGAAAAAAAAGACTATGCATCTTATTTACAGTATGTGAGCAACTCATATTGACTTCGGTAGCACACTGTCCATTATTTACATGTATACGTACTGTACATGTCCCACATTTCAAATCCAATCTTAATATTGGTAATAACACTGGGAGTCCTAGTACTTGCAATTGAGCAATTAGTTAATTGATAGTCGAAAATTTGGGGTAAGTTTCCTCTCTAAAGGTATGCCTGTGTATTGATAAGCACGAATATCAGTTGTAAAGTTCATATACGTTACGAACATTTGCTTTTTGGATAACAGTTATAAGGGCAGAAGGAAAGGTCGTGCGTGAGAATGAAGCTGGCATAAAGGCCCATTTACACGATACGATTAGTTCTATACGATTGTCATTCTGACGAATGAAAACGAGTGCTAATGCCACGTTTATATTGCTCATTCGCTGATGGCGAAATTTGAAATGTGACGTTTGTACGCGCGTTTATTCGATCACATTACGCCAGAGTAGGAATCGTATACAACTAATCGTACCGCGTAAATGGGCCTTAACAGATCCTCGTAACATGCAATTAGCGGGGACAGTAAACCTAGAGACTGCTACATCATTGATGACTATCAAATTACTAAAATCTTCATGCACTTATACTGTTGACTCCCTTTTCCCAGATTGATGTGATTGTGTAACGTTCTTAAGCATGCAAAGATTGATTAAGATGTAATTTCATTTTATCCCGGGTCTTAGCTAGAGGGCCATGTTGGCCGTGTTATCACGGCAAAAATGGAAAAACACGGCTAGATATAATGAACGCGGCTTCATTATTTGTATAAGGCCGGGTACGCGTTAAAAAAATGAGGTGTTACGGACATAATTTCTTCCTATATTTATGTCGTAAAAAAGTTTGTAAAATCTACTGTAGTTGTTGAAATTGGCAAAACTTATCCGTGATGTTTTAATGTTTGGCCGATGGATATGGTGTTACTGTAAAATGGTTTTAAATACCCCCAAGAGTTGCTGATTGAAAGAACTTAATTCTTGAATGTCAGTGCGCAATATGCATGAGCGTATGCTCGCCTTGTATTTGGTTCCAAACATAGAACATCCACAGGCATTGTCTGTTGGCTAGGCATAACTATGACCGTGAATTTGGCTATTCAAGGTACCAGTTATTGGCATGTGCATACCTTGGTCATTTAGAAACACGCCCAAGATCTAAATTCCTAGCTAAGATCTTGCTTTTATCCCCTTAGACTAACAAAGATTCGTCAGGTGAACCTAATGTAAGTATTTTTAGAGATTTAATTAGCTAGCTACAGAAAATTAAACCATCTTTCCATGAAGGTCTACTGTAGTAAGGGTCATCCCTTATAAACCAGTATTTAGTTTGCCTTGCCATAATCTAGCCTCCTGCGCAGACGTTGTTAGTGGCCGAGGCCCCCCACCTAACGTCTGCTCACATTCGCTATACATTTGACTTCCCGGCAATTAACCAGTCACAATCATGTACACGATAATTGGAACATCAACCATCACTGTCCTTCAACGCATGGGCTATTTATATCAACAAGTCTGCAGTATTCTTAAATTTGAAAGTTTTAATGCGCATGAGAAGAAGGCTTTCATTCCGTTGTAAACGAAAAGCAGGATGTTTTCGTCAATCTCACAACTGGAGTCAATGCTGAGAGCGATGAAGAAGCGAAGGCATTGGAAGAAGGGAAATATTCTGTATTATATGGCACACCAGGCAGAGTCATAATTTGTTGAAGACAAAGTGTACAGCAGAATCGTTATAGTGCTTTGGCTATAGATGCATGAAGCTCATGTCAGTATGTATTATAATAAATCCTAAACATATATGTGTTCGCATTTGTTATTCTCAAAGCCACAGGAATCGATCGGCTTTGATAATTTTAATAGTCGCTATTTTATATTGTCTTGAATTTTTCTTTTTATACGTTGCCTCGTATAATGACTATTAATATCTACTGAATGTAGTACTAGCAAGTTTATATGGGCCATTCTAATTAATATACATACCCCAACCATCTGATGCAAACCCTTCATAATTGAAAGTCTCATATGATAACTTGCATGGTAGTACTACTTGCATTAAATTACACGAGGTAATGTATAGAAAGACAAATTCAATGTATTATTAAACAACGACTATTAAAATGCCCGATCGATTCCTGTGGGTTTGAGAATTACAAAAGCGAACACATTTTTAGAATTTATTATAATACATACCATTCTTTCATCTATTCAGCTTCATGCATCAATAGCCAAAGCACAAACCATTTTGTTATACACTTTGTTGTTAATAAAGCATTCGTCTCCATCGTTCTGTCTTCAACAATGACTCTGCTTGTGCCATATAATACAGAATATTTCCCTTCTTCCATTCCAATGCCTTCGCTTCTTCATCGCTCTCGATTCCACTTAATAATGACACAGCACTGACTCCTCTTGACGTGTAGTTTTTTTTTTACTTGATTTCGCGTTGCTTTTCGAAGACATAACGTCTATATTTCTCTTTCGACACACTTTAAATAATTAAATGATTAAAATATGTTACATGCAAATAAAAAACTTTTTACAATGTTTACAATTTGTTTAAATATTCAAATCCAAATATAATAATAATAATAATAATAATAATAATAACGATTTATTCAACAGATCCATACATATGGCTCTTCCCTGTTAAAATACTAATTAAATACTATATTCTATAACTATGAACTATAACGTTTATGTGTTGAAATTAGATAAAATCGATGTTCGGATTAAAAACTAGTTAATCGAATAGCTTAGGTAACTGCCAGATAAATAAGTAATTTCCTGCGCCAGTTGTGAGATTGATGAAAACATCCTTTCCGTTTACAATGGAATGAAGGCCTTCTGATACGCGCAGTATTAAAACTTTCAATTTTAAAAATACTACAGACTTGTTGATATAAATAGCCCATGCGCGTGAAAGTCAGTGAAGGTCGATGTTCCAATTATCGTGTACTTGATTGTGATTGGTTAATTGCCAGGAAGTCAAATCCAAGGCTGCAAATTACTATCGGATATCCGACTAAATTTGGCGAATGTCCGAGGGTAAGGGTAAAACGCTGAAACTGAATCGCGGAATCGGAAACTGAAAGCGGAAACTGAATTGGGGATAAAACGCTGAAATGGGGATAAAACGCTGATATGGGGATCAAACGCTGAAATGGGGATAAAACGCTGAAATGGGAATAAAACGCTGAAATGGGGATCAAACGCTGAAATGGGGATAAAACGCTGAAATGGGAATAAAACGCTAAAATGGGGATAAAACGCTGAAATTGGCAAATTTAATCGAATTCTTTGTTTGCTAGACCATTGCGAACACATGTAATTTGCCTACAGCTATAAAACTGAATAAATATAAGAAAGAAGTTTCCTGGTAAAATGACAACCATAAATTTTCGCCATGCTTTTTAGCCAATCAAATTGCTTCGTTTGCGGTCCAGTTTTTCACGATACGGACCGCTCAACCGGACCGCTGCGGAATTTAAACTTAAAGTAAACAAAATAAATTATACTTTCTACTGTTTGAAATTAAGAAGCAAAAATATGTATATAGCGATTACGAAAGCCACAGGAAAACAACGAAATTTGGAATGAAGGGGAATTTTTTAACTCCAAAAACGGTGCCACAAGGCACACAAAGTTGAGTTCACGCCTCGCGGAAAAGTTGAGTTCGAAGTTGTATGGAGAGAATTGTAGATGTATTATTAATAAACGATAAACGTTGAGATAAAATTTGTTCTTCGAAAATTTGTGGTTGTCATTTTACCGATAACTTCTTTCTAATATTTATTCAGTTTTATAGGCAAATTACAAGTGTTCGCGATGGTCTGGCAAACAACGAATTCCATTAAATTTGCCCATTTCAGCGTTGTATCTTCATTTCAGCGTTTTATACCCATTTCAGCGTTTTATCCCCATTTCAGCGTTTTATCCCCATTTCAATGTTTTATCCCCATTTCAGCGTTTTATCCTCATTTCAGTTTCCGCTTTCAGTTTCCGTTTTGTCCGCGATTCAGTTTCAGCGTTTTATCCCTACCCGCAATGTCCGAGCAACTTTTGCTCGGGATCACATAATCAGATAAATTTTTGTTGTTGTGACAAAATCCGATTGCAAATTCACTCAATTTGTATTTTGCAATAAAACTTACGAGGCGTTCTAGCATTTACTTTACAGTTTACTTAACGTTGCGCCGGAATGGCATACATACTTGTCTTGTGACTTACAGTATATATGTCTTGTGACTTATATATATCTATATGTCCGACCAAATTTAGTTATGTTGGTTTTTGTCCGACAAAATTCAAGTTATGTCCGACCAAATTAAAATTAAAAGTGATCGGACAAATGTCCTGTGAAGTCAAATATTTATTTGCAGCCCTGCTGAAATGTATAGCGAATGTGAGCAGACGTTACTGTAGGTGGGGCCTCGGCCACTAACAACGTCTGCGCAGGTGGTTAGCTCTAATCAAGCAGGGCTAGTATTGCCAAGAGACTGCTACACTAGCTGATGTATATAAAATTACTAAAATTTTCAAGCAACGTGCTCCTCTTGCGCAGTTTAATGTGACTGTGTAAACGTATTTTAAAAGGATGTACTGTGATTGCCTGCCCCCCCCCCCCTAGACTAACAAATATTCGTCAGGTGAACCTAATGAAAGTATTTTTTTATAGAAAATTAAGCTTTTAATGTCAGATAGCTCCACTTGAAAAACACACGTACAGACTCAGGGCCGTAGCTAGCATGTGTAGTTTGGGGGGGGGGGGAGAAGTGAAGACCAAAAATTTCCGAATGACGAAAAAAGATTCCGAATATATCATGGCATACGAAGCCACGAAGGTGTATGCTATCCGGGAAATGAAGACGCAATTTACAAACAAAAACACACATATTTTACGCAGACATATTACAGAAGTAGGCAGTGCTGTGGGAAGCCTTTTTATTGGAGGTGGGGCTGAAAACGAAGGTCCGAGGAAATTTTTAAATTTAGAGTCTCTGAAATGCCATTTCCTGGATTTTGGAGAAGATTTGACAGAATTCTGATGGTCAGAAAACAGCGTTTTAGTATGTCGTAATTTACAATTTGCTTACAATTTAGTAGCGAAGGCCTATTTCATTAACTATATATTGGAAAATTTGCAGGAAAGTATGAGTAATATGATTTTTTGCAGTTTGTCATGGATAATGTAGCCGCTTAAAATTAATCAACTGTCAATATTTTAAAGGTATATTATTTGATAAAGGTCTGCATGATTTTGAAAAAAGAATAATTTTTATCAAATTATTGAGAGGCTGCAACCCCCCCACCCCCCTACTCCCCAGTCGCTACGGCCTTGAGAAGAAAAAAAGAACCCGAAAATATTTACCGATTTACCACTTGTTAAATGTTATCCATGTAAATGCCATGATTTCGTAAATCATTTTAAACTACTGACAATACAACTATATTTTATTTTCTCTGTTTAACAACTAAACTGTTGTTATACTATTATTGCCGTAATTTTCCGAATGGTCAACCCGATTTTCCGAATATGTTAATTCTAAAAAAGTTGGGGGGGGGGTTAATCCCCCCCCCCCAATACCCCCTCGCTACGGCCTTGCCTACAGTACATTACACTTGCTCACTTACGAAGAATGGAGAATGTTGCAATTTCGTAAAATTAAGAAAATGCTTTGCTAATTGCCAATTATATTTTCTTGTTCTAAAGGGTGAAGAGCTGACAGAGTACGAGAAATATCGCGACCAAAATGTTAAACGAAATCAATTATATATGGATGATAAATGCTGGGCTGGTAAGTCAGATACTACATGTATAATGTACTGAACAACGCAAGCAATTTACAGGTGTGTACCGTAGCTGACACCGAACTTTAGTGCTGTGCAAACTCCGGTTTTTCAACTCGGGCTCCGGCTGCATTGGTTCACAACACAGTCACAGGCAATATAGTCTGGGATTATGGCGGATATTATTCGGCTCAATTTTGTCCCCAAGGTAAGATGACGTGATACAGCGTATTAAATTATGACGCTTGCGATTTACAACTGTTTCTGTGATAAGATAGATCACAGATATAATGACTTATTGTAATATCACCGTTTGCAGTAGCCGAAAATCGCGAGATGGTTTGACATAGCATATATGACTTCAGATTACTGTTTATGCACTTTTAACAAATTCAATGTTGCCATTGTTTGTAACCAACGCTAATTATTCCAAATTGTCACATTTCTCTTCATTCTGACTTTCTGGCCGGAGCTGGGAGAAGGCCCTACCACTCCAGCTCCGGTTAACAAAAAAAAAACACACACCGGAGCTCCAGCAGAACTCCAGCGCGGCACAACACTACCGTGCAATCTGTTACAACAAGAAAGAGGACGGCATAAACTAGTTTACGGTAAATTAATTAACTAACTCATCCTTAATACACATACAGCATTACAATGTACTGTATTCTATAGATACTGTATATGTGGTATTCACGTATGGTTTTCTTTTCTTTAGATTTCTAAGGATTCTGCATTATTGGTGACGCATTTCTATACAAAGACGAAACAGCTGCAAGACTTAAAACCTGACCGTGTAAAAAAATTGTGTAAAGTTAAAAAAATTAAAATTGGCAAAGGCGACACACAAGAATCTCTCTGTGTGGAACTATAGGCAGAAAACTATTTGAAGTAGTTAGAATCAATGACAACGACAGAGTGAAGTACAATAACTTTAAAACTTAAAAGTGACTCGTAAAATAAACTAACTTATTAGCACTTATTGACGGCGATCGAGGGTAAAAAATGCTCCGTACGTTTTATAGAAATTTTACGCTTTTTTTGCCAATATTTCTGTTGCCATTTTTTTGAATTTTAACATGTATATTCTATATACCATATTTTATTGTACTATATTTACATGCACGTTGTTGCTCGTTGCAGTAATACTGATAGATTTTTTTAACAAAAAGTTTCTATGCGTTCATTCTGTATATATTATATCATTTTTCTGATCATATAAAATTTAAATTAAAGGGTTGTTGAATTTAAATTTGCAGGGTTTTTCACATTATAACTGTGTTTTTACCGAAATTCTCCATATTAGCCATTCCGAAGTTGATGAGTAGACTGTGGACGAATGTTAAAAATTGCCCAAATTAAGAAAAGAAGGCCACCTCAAAATTAGTAAGCATACAAAGTTTGAAGAAGTTTACATGAATATCCTCCGAATAATATATAGGCTTTCAAAAATCGCGATATTTATTACAATGAGACGTATTGTAATTTTTGTTTTAGGAACGCGCGTCCGAAAAACAATCTTTTAATCACTAATTTCACAATTTTCGAAATCTTATTACTCGAAGGGTATTCATGCAAACGTCTTCAAACTTTGTTGTACTTACTAATTTTGAGGTGGTCTTTTTAGCTATTTGGTTCATTTCTTAATTTGGGCTTAATTTAACACTCGTCCCCAGTCCTCTCATCAACTTCGGAATGGCTAATTGGTTTCCAACAGCATATTTACATGGTTCGTTGCAGATAAATTTACGTGATTTTTACATGATTCCTTAGAATTTAAAACTGCATGATTTTTACCAGGCTTATTGAATTTAAATTTACATGCTTTTGACAAAGTTCTCGAGGAATCTTTTACAGGGTTTTTACATAGTGAACTTGCTTTTTTGCAGGTTTTCTTTCATTTACTTTTACAGCTTTTTTACATTGTTTTTACATAATTTGGACAGAGGAATCCCCACCATTTTTACAATAAGTTTCCAGGCTTTTTAAAATTAAATTTACATGCTTTTGACACAGTTCTTGAGGAATCTTTTACAGCGTTTTTACATAGTGAATTTGCTTTTTTGCAGGTTTTCTTTCATTTACTTTTACAGCTTTTTTACATTGTTTTTACATAATTTGGACAGAGGAATTTCCACCATTTTTACAATAAGTTTCCATGCTTTTTAAAATTAAATTTACATGCTTTTGACACAGTTCTTGAGGAATCTTTTACAGGGTTTTTACATAGTGAATTTGCATTTTTGCAGGTTTTCTTTCGTTTACTTTTACAGCTTTTTACATTGTTTTTACATAATTTGGACAGAGCAATTTCCACCATTTTTACAATAAGTTTGCAGGCTTTTTAAAATTAAATTTACATGCTTTTGACACGGTTCTTGAGGAATCTTTTACAGGGTTTTTACATAGTGAATTTGTTCAAAGTTTCACATGGTTTTTCCAGGGTTATTACAGCCTTTCCAAAAAAAGGGTAGATATTTACATGGAATTGACACGGATTTTACATACAATTCAAAAATTTACATACCATGTCAATGTACATTTTTGTTGGAAATTTGGTTTTA
>CACRXK020006066.1:0-26235 GCA_902702795.2 Paramuricea clavata
GATGAACGTTTAAAAGTTGTACACGTCAAATGTAAGAACAATTTGTTAGCCTGAGGACGGATAGTAAACTATCCGAAACGTAGCTAAAATAAAAGTATTATCAAAAAACCTCTTGTGTGATCCTTGATTTAAATTAAAAACACAAAATTGTTTAGTTATTTTTATGTTATGTTATGTTATGTTAAAATACCTACAATAGAGCGTTTGCACATAACGTCACAGCCGCCATGTTGGTGTTCCAATTCAAAAGAATTTTAATCAGACTCTTTTGTCTGGAAAACCAACTGGCCGCCATGGCTTTTGTTGAATTGGTCCCTGGGGAATGAGTGCAAACGCTCTATATATTATTTTGTATAAAATTACAATGAACAAGACATAATTTACTTTAATGTACAGCACAACTTAAACAATGAAACGACGTAAATAAATTCCCTTGTTATGATTTGTTTGAAAGTCATTTGTTGAGCTTTGATATATTTATTTTTTAATTCCGCTTTCCTCCTGGCATTTTCGCTAGTGTTCTACAGTTCAAAATAATCTAGCATCATGTTTTCTACAGTGTTTATACTGTATTACGATCTTCGTATGTTATCATTTAGGATACTCAAGAGATGTTTTATTCTGGCAAGCGACAGAGATTCTTGATAAACCAGGGGTACAGTTTCAAGGTACGTAATTACTGGAATCTGATGAGTCTATAAAACGTTTGCTCATCCAGAAAACTTAATCAACAAAGATGACGTCCACCAATGGCACGTGCAAACGAAGAACATTTATGGCTTGTTGCTAATCCAAATATTTAGTAATTTGCTCATCCCTGGTACTTGCTCACCCTGGATATTTTAAAGATACTTGCTTACCCGCGATATTTAATGACTTATATATACTGACTCTGAATATATAACGACTATTGCTACATTTTTTAATGACGGTTTTGAAAAATCGATAATAAGATAAAACGAGGATAAAAGAGACCAGATTAAATATTGTTTATTGTTGCATATGAAATGTTAATGCTTTGCTTGGTTGTAAGAAAATAACATTACTTTTTGTAAAATTACTTTTGCAGGTTATAACCAAATTGGCTGGTATGGAAGAGGTGTGCACTTACCTTCTTTTTATAGCTTACTTCATTTGGTGAGATTTTTTGATAAGAAGATTTTGAACTTTCCATTTCGATATTTTAGGAGAATTTAGCTTATGCAACTAAACGAGAACAGCAAGAACTGCTCCAAAAGGTGCAACCTTATCTTCTATTTTTAAACATACAGTTGATTATTACAATCGTGGACAAATTATTTGACAAATTAAAACTTTTTTTGTGGGTCAGTTATAATCAAAGTAAATAATATAGAACTATCAACTACGAGCTCTACATTCCCTCAAATCAATGCTGTTATCAGGCTGCTTTATTTCTCTCGCCATTGCATTGGTCAGGTGAGAGGGAAGAGCATGTAGCGTCCATAAACGTCGAGTTTATTCTTATCAGCAAATAATTCCTAACAATTTTCAAGTCATTTACTCAATAACTAAGTCACAGAACTAGGTAATTGATTTTAGTGAATAATTATCCAATGATTACAAAGAAAAAAATAGGGGTGCACCGGATTTGGAATTTTCAAATCCGGCCGGAACCGGATTTACCGGATTTGGACAAAAATTCCGGCCGGATTTGAGATAAACCGGTAATGGGGACAATTGGGGATAAATCAGTATTCAAAATGGCGGTTTATGTTTTTTACTATTTTTAGTTAGTGTCAGTTTAGATTTTTGATTGTGTTTAAACCTTTTTCAAATATATTTTTGTTAATAACTTAATATTTTATAATAATATAAGTGTTTTTTAAACTTTAAAGCTGCCAAATTGATGGTTTATCCCATTCTTGGTGAATTTTTTAAGGTGAAAACAGAAATTTAGATCCGGCCGGATTTTCTCCAAATCCGGCCGGTTGGCGGATACCGGAAAATTCGTTAAATCCGGCCGAATTTCCGGCCGGATTTGAAATCCGGTGCACCCCTAGAAAAAAACAATGGACACTCCGAAAACGATTTTTCTCAGTGGCCTTTTGGCCAGTGATTACAGATGATTTTGTCATGTGAATTTGTCATTGATGACCATGTCATGTGTTAAACTAGACTATAGACTCACAGTTCGGAATGTTGACTAATCCTACATTTCTAAGTATTAAATTATTCCTTCTTCAAGGTATTGGCGGCAAGTGATATTGACGCAGACGAAGAAGGTGATGGTCAGTCTCGATCATCGTCACAAGTGAGTGTATTTGGTTGTTTTATTTTTTGTTTATTTAGTATATGCCATACACGAGAAGGGAGTGTGCTATAGTTATTTCAAATATCAAAGAGTGTGCCAAAAAACGAAGCCGAATTTTGAAAATTTTGATATGCTTGAAATACCTCGTAAAACTGCGGATAGAAGGGGTACATGCTATATTTTTATCAACTTTGTTGTGTTATCTTATTTGGATAGTGCATAAATAATAGTTAGGGGCTTCGGTGGCCAAGTGGTTAGCGCACTTGCCTTTCACCTCTGAGGCCACAGGTTCAAGCCTCAGTGAGAACTTTCTCAATGCGACTCGAACCCAGTTCTCATGTGAAAAGAGTAAAAGTCAACGCTCTGCCGAAGGTCGTGGGTTTTCCCCAGGTACTCCGGTTTCCTCCCACAGGGAAAATTGACAGGGTGGGTTAGGTAAAAAGGGCCCACAGTAATTGGCATATGCTGTTGTGGTGACCTTGCCCTAGTTGGCAAAGCTAAATAAGTAAATTAAAAAACAAACTTTGTTTATTTCTTGACATTAAATATATAATAACTCGACCTCTCCTTAAAGGCATTTTACTATTATGGGTTTGGTTCCCATGCTGAAAAGTTGATGTTCCAAGTGCAGTAATTTATATTGTTATAGAATTCGAATGCTGTAGTTCGACGAACCGGTTCAATGGCGTCTTTATCAGGAGCAGACAGTATGGTATATCTCGAGTATCGTAAGCCAAATAGAGACAGGCATCCTTTATTTAAGAAACTTCGAAAATAATCCGCAAAGATTTAATTTAACATGTACAGCCAGTATATAGAAACCTGCTATATATTCTCCTGCCAATCGACATTCAGAAATAAACCCACTTGGCTAACACATATAATGCACCCGTTGCTACCCAATTCATATTTTCGGAAAACGTACGCGCCTCGTAGCCTCCTCCGCAGGCCTCTCTATGGGTTCTGGGTTCTAGCCTGCGAATGGGTTTTGAAAAATAAATTTTTCCCACCACCCGACAACATCACTGTTGTGATATACGGTAAGTATGGAATGGAACAAAATTAGCCAGGTCTTAAAATCGTATATGTGGCGGTGGTCTAGGTCTATATCATATCATTATAATCTGTTAATATTTAACTGATCAAAATAACCAACCATTGGCCTTTTAGAATCGTTTAAGGTGGCTTCACTAACATAATTTATTCCGACTTGTTCAAATATGCAAATGAGGTAAACTGATAAGGAAATGTGAAATTATGAAAATAATTATTAAAGGTATAAATCTTGTCAATTCAATACTTTTCACATGACTTTATCCATCTGTGTACGACTCTGTCCATCGTTTCTGTCGCAAAACAGTAAATTCAGAACATTTTTATTTTCTCTGCATGCCTAGGCTTCAGGCTCATTATTTACCTTAAACTTTATACTGAACGAAATTTTGAAGTTAGGAACAACAAACCATAAATTGGTTTAAGAGATAGCCAGTCAAGTATTCCAACCTCGTACCTGGGCTCTCATAACCTCGTACAAACTACTTGAAAAATAGTTTTGGTCATAATGGTGCGGTACTGTGGAACTTCCTTCCTGCCGAGTTACGACAGGCTAGTACTTTACATAAATTCAAGTTTGACTGCAGTAACCTTTAAATATTTTATCAAATATTATTAATTGCACGGCACTCATGGAAAACAGGTAGCTATGTAAATATGTATATACAGGGTGTATAAAAAAAGGTAATCGAACTTCAGCGCGCTATTGTATATGAATTACTCTGCGTATGAAAGCGATTTGTTTCATATTCAGAAAGATCAGGCTTTTAGCTGTTGATTGATGTGTTCTTCATGCGAAATGGATAAAAAATGAGTAAATACGAATCCGATAAAAAATGTTAGTCATGCAGAATCGCATATTTTCACCGTTGAGAGTTGGGTCTAAACCCATTGAAAATTAACCTCCTTTGGTAGGCTACTTGAGTTGATGAATTTCACTTCAATAATTATTATTAAGTAGGAGTAAATTTTAACTAAGCCAGGACAAGTTCGTCATTAATTGCTTTTTCCTTTGTTATGCACTGTTTTATTTAGGCACAGAGGTGAAAATATGCGATTCTGACTAACATTTATTGTCGGACTCGTACTTGCTTATTTTTTCTCCACTTGGCATGAAAAACATGTAATTCAATAGCTAAAAGCCTGATCTTTTCGAATATGAAAAAATTGTTCACACGCCAAGTAATTCACGTGCAATAGCGCGCTGAAGTTCGATTACCTTTTTTTATACACCCTGTATGTATAATTTATTATATGGAATTTTCCTTTGTTCTATTAATTTTATCATAAGTGTGTAAAATCCTGATCGGTCTACCGTGGCTAAATAAAGTTCACTTACTTACTCTCTCTTCTACGCTCCTAGCTCGCTGTAGGAAGAGGAGCGAGCCTGGGTAAGAGGTTGAAAGTATTCAATTACCTTTCACCTAATTGCCATTATCAAAGCAATTTGGATTATGCACATATCAACGGCCTGCCCGGGGGGTACACCCCCGGGACAACCGGGGGGAAACGAGGGGGAATTTGGTATTTTATCCGTGTATTCTGCCCGTGAACCCCGGGGAAATTACAAACTTTGCAATAATAGGACGACGGGGGGAGGGGAAGTAGGGGACTTTGACGTGACAATTTGAATTTTATAAATGAAGTGAACAATTGGTGCGAACTCAAAATCGCAGGCTCACGGAGAAAAATATCGATCGCCAACTTATTATTTATGATATTTTGTAGTGGTCTTGCTAAAATTTGAATAAATAAATACAGAATACATGAGTGCCATTGTGATACCCCAGTTTGCATGATAATTTCAGGGTGTTAGCTGAAAAAAAAGTTTTGTCCGTTAAACGTAAATTGGGAAAAAAATTTTTGACCGATCAAAGTCCTTGTGTAGGAATAAATAGTGTTTTTTCCAACGTGTTTCTGCTTAGATGCAAACAACAGTGGCTTGGTTTTTTCTATTTCATTTCCGGTGAATGAACACGGATGCACACCGATGGCACTTTGTTTTGTGCATTTCATTTCAGTGAATACACACCCAATATGAATGAAACGCGATACATTTTGAGAAAATAGTTAATGGAAAGTAAATAAAACGTTCTTTGATATAATAATATAAAATCAAATGCAATGAACTTTCTCATCAGAAAAAATGAAAATCTTCCAGTAGACCCAGTTGGGAAAGCCCCTTAACTACTTCAATTGGGAAGAGTCCGTCAAACGGACAGTATATTGGCTAGCTAACACCCTGAATTTTTAATTGTTTGTATGCTATTTATATTATGAACTACTTTATTCTAAGCCCCAGGGGGAGGGCAGTTTGACTTACACATTTCCCGGGGGAGGGAGGGGGAATTAATGCATTAGAATCATGTTTTTTCAAAGTCCCGGGGTGTCCCGGGGGTGTACCCCCAGGGCAGGCCGTTGATATGTGCATTACCAGTTGATGTCTCTAAGCGATTCTAGAAGTCTATTATATCCAATATAAAAATCTGAAACTTCTATCAAAGCTAAAAAAGTAATACCTCAAATCATTGTGGTGTATATTCCTTGAAGTGCCACTAACCCCCAAGATGAAAAATTTCGCTGAAAAGCCTTTTAAGGGATGTGAAATTAAAATACAATAACAAAGATGATTTTTGGTATGTGTGGTAAGATTTGGATCATATTTTTGTAGGAAACAAGACGCTCTGTGGAGCGTTAACTCGCTGGGGCTACACAACTGACGCACATTACTGTTATGATCTAAAGGCTGATTTCCACTGGCACTGTTGCGTTTTTCGTACGCACGTATACATGCACGTAAAACTTTGAATCCTTCTATTTTTAAATATTTTACAAATAAGTTAACAAATTCATACTAAAACTTGCGGAGCAGTAAATTCTGTTGCTTTATTTATTTGGTTATTTTACAAATTTAAAGTTTTACGTGCGTATATTAAGCCTGGTGTGGAAATTAAGCCTGGCCCCGAGTAAAAGGTCCCGAGCTAAGGGGAAACTTCCGGCGTTTATGCCACAAGTAAAGTTATATTTTATAGTACGCTACATTCTTCTGTCGGCCGCCAGTTTAAAACGTTCAAAATAAAATATTTTGGGGCTTTTGGGCTCAAAATATTATCAAAATGAAGAGAGAAGTGAGACGAATCCACTGATGTACGGCCGAAAAAGAGAAAACTAATGATACCAAAGTTATCAAGGATCAAACGTACTGCATCTTTTATAATTTGAGCGATTTGTCAACCTGATAATACAATTTCGCTTGGCTTTCAAAGACAAAGTCAGAGGCCATAAATCGCTAGAATACTGTTGTCAGTTGTTTAGTAATACATTTGACATCCGTAGCTACAATTTCTCATCCGTAAGTACAATTTCTTACGCTGAATCGAACGGTGGTATTTTTATTCTTTAATATTGCGCCATTAATTAGGCAATACAAATACAAGGTCAAGGACAAACGTACTGCGAGTGATTTGATGTCAACAATTAATACAATTTCGCTTGATTTTCAAAGGCCATAAATCGCTAGAATACTGCTGTTTAGTAATACATTTGACATCTGTAAGTACAATTTCTTATGCTGAATCGAACGGTGGTATTTTTATCCTTATTGCGCCATTTATAAGAGACATAATATAATATCATGTTTCGCACTGAGTACACTACAGACAGTTTTCCCGGACTGTTGTTCGATAAATTTTATATTGATATGACACCAATATGCTTCTCATAAAGTAGTTATAATTTAAGCTGCACAATGTAGTTTTAATAAATAACATTTTACCTTGAAATTGTCTTTGGCTCCTTTATGTTCAGATTCAGTATATTATGATCGTGCACGGGAATTCAACGATCCAAATTTCGGATTTTCAGAGTCGTGGCGTCGCCGCGGCCGTGCACCAAGAAAAACGCATTAAATAAACTAGTATGAATGTCCAGAGTTAGACACAAAACAAAATCCATAGAAAACAGGTACAATTCGGCCAAAATTTTTACGAAATCGTGCCCGGAATTGTTTGAAACATTTTGCCCACTCTACGAAAGGCCCCGCCATTTTGAAAAGGATCAAGCAGCTCATTAATATTCTATTTTGTGGCTATCAACGACGATCGGAACTGACATCCACCATGCGTGCCGAAACCTATACGCACAGTGCCCCAGCGAGTAAAAATCTCGTCTTTGTCGAATTTTTCACCGTACAAGGTGAATTGCGAAGTACTTTCCCTTTTGTGTTTTGCTGCTAAAATAATCAAGGCCGGATTTTGGTGGAAATAGTGGGGGAAGTGGAAAAAAAATTAGGGGGGGGGGGTGCAGTGGTCTAGCTCACGACCCCCATGGAAAATAGTAGGGCTTAGAACGAGCCAAAGTCAACGACGTGTGACGTATGCATGTAGTGTACATATGTATATCAGTGTATTAATGAATCATGACTGTACAACGCATCGAGTAGGTCAGGACATGTCCATGAAAATGTTGCTATTAAATTCTTCCGATATGCCATGGCTTCGACGAAAAATTCTAAAAGATTAAGCTCTCGTTGCATGTAGAAAAGTATAGCGAAGTTACATGTATAAACGTTTCGAAGTTTAGGCGAACTGGAAATTCATATCGGCGCAATTAAAAGTTTCTCGGGTTTTATTTGTGTTGTGTTTACATTCAAAAGTCAGAAGTCGTTGCTCAAACAGCAAGTTAGTTTACTTTGAAACTAATATTTCGCTTTCTAAGCCACTGACAGTATTATATCAAATTTTCTGTCTTCTGAGTTCTGTTGTCTTAAAGATATATATCTGTCAAAAGTTCAAATTCCAGCGAAATATATTCTGCATTTGATGCTATCGCCACTAGATTAATACAGTATGCCCTCGAGTATGCCATCCTGCAGTCTACGTTTTAAATATAACCGAACATCTTTAATATCCGAATCTGATAATTAATGGCGCATTTTATTTCCAAGTATCAATGTCTTTAAATTCAATTTATGTGCAATTTTGACAAAAATTCAACCGACGACTTCTTTCAAAATATAAAAATATTTATATACTATTTATTCCGCCCGTAAATCACTTTCCGAAATATAGAAGGTTCGCTGTGATTGGTCGATCGGAGGGAATGGAATGTGCAGCTCGTTTCAGCAGACGTTAGTTAGCGAGGGTTAGAGCTATAAGAACGTCTGCGAGGGAGACTATCCAAACACGGAAGACTATCGTGTTATTTTATAAAACAATTACTTTATGGTTTCCCTGTTAGGATGGCCTGATCCAAACACGCGGGAATGTTGCTCGAGTTAAGAAAAGCGCGCAAAATCACTCGCCTTCGGCTTGTGCTTTCGCGCGCTTTTCTTAACTCTCGCAACATTCCCGCGTGTTTGGATCAGGCCATCATAAAGTAATTGTATATACTCATAAAGTAATTGTATATACTCATACCAAAAAATCGTATTTGGCGTTGGTGGCCAACTTTAAAAATTCGAAATCCAGTTTATCAGCCTTATATCCAGGCGCGTGTTGGTTCTGAATGTGCGCAGGGTGATTCTGAATGTGCGCAGGGTGATTCAGGAGGTGTGGCTGATTTTTGTCCTTGGCAGAAAGCACTATGACAACACTGTAAAAACAGATTGGTTAAAACAACCAATAAATTGGTTATCTCATATTCAAAATGAATCTGAGATAAATCAGATTCAAAATGAATCTGAGATAACCAATTCCTACCCTTTTGATAAATTTATTACAAAGGGGTAGAATCGATATATGGGCGGCAGAGAAAAAGGATAAAATATGGATGGCGGAATAAAAGGATATAATGTAGAGGACACCCAAGAGCAGAAGGATATCAATGCGATTTTTATGGTGAGTGATAATGACTTGTAATGACTCTCAGTATTTCATTAATTTGCCCCATGTGTACATGTTGTGCATATATTATATATTTCACAATATTCTAAGAAAGAAACGTAGGCGTAAAAGTTGCCTGACATCATGACATCATAATCATTATTGATAGATGAATTGATAGAAGGAACACATCTCGTATACAGAGTACAAACTCGTGGGAATAAAGTCAGTCTTAAAACGTCAATCTATAATAAATACATTATAGAACTATTTACCAGTATTTTTGGGATTCATTCTTCAGTTAAGATACATCGAAAACTTCTCACTCTGCTGCATCGGCAATTTGAATTTAATGAAACAAACTGTCACTCAATTTTCTCCAACTATACACAATATCTCAAGATCAATGTCATGACAAGATACACTATACCGAGGCGAGCAGGCCTAGCAAATTGTCCGTTCTTAAAGTAGAATCTGCCTGACTAAACACTGAGCCCCCCCCCCCCCGTCTCGTACGTCTATACATGGAAAGAAATAAACATACCAACAGCAAGGCCAAGTAGAAACCTTAATTGTTTTTTAATTAACAGCCCTATATATAGTGATACAATATTTTTTATTTATCATGTATAGGATAATACACGTGTAGGTTGTTACATATTATATTTACAAAAAACTATATGTACTAAAAAAGTAAAAAAGAAAGTTATCATCTTTATACCTCTATACTTTGTTGGAAATTATTGTACATTACATATAGTACTATAATTATATACCATGCAGTATCGGATATACGCTGTATAATTTAATGTGGTGAAAATAAAGAAACGAACCTTGAGTTACTTCTGATGTGAATACAGCCTTCATTTTCTCCTCCCATGGATTCTGCGGGAGAAAATAGTTAAATCATGTTAGAAAATACACGAGATTATTTTGAGAAGATGGAGGGAAGGCAAACAAAAGATCAAAACAACGAGTTACGTGCAGGCAGTCCTCTGCATGGAGACCCTGACAACACAACATTTTCCTGTTTTTAAATAATTTTTCCACAAACATTTTTAAGGAGAAATTCTACTTTTTTCCAGCATGCTCCTTCCCTACACTAGATGGACAACTGAAAATTTTGGAAACTTTCAACAGTAATTAGAGAAGGGGAAGGAGAGACGATATGTTGTTCCTAAAATAAATACTTTAGAATGGTTAGATATCCTAAGACATTTGGTTATATATGTTTGGGCTTACTGCCATGACGAGACCGACGATCAGAGCCTGCTATTGTTATTTTCCTGTGCAAATAACCTATCGTGTTCATAATGTCTACCAAAACTATTCCTATATACTATTAGCATCGGTGTTGTATTGGATTGGAACACAGGCTAATGTACTGTATACTTAACGCTTTCTCTACGTTTAGTGTTGAGGTACATTCATTGGTACAGGGACCTTGAGCATGCATGCATGTAGGACAGCAACGCGACGACGACGGCCAAAACAAATCCATGAAATAAAGTTTGGTAAAAAATCTTTGAGTTCTACGCTAATTGGGACTTGAAATACAGGCGCTGTACATAAGGTGTGCAAATCTGTTTTTACCGTTATAAACAGAGCGAGGACATCGTCTAAAACTATATTTGCTGTCGTTGCAATGGCAATTCATGCAGTAGTCTTATTTAAATCATCCTCGTAGCAAAGTATTACATACTCTAGATGCATGTTTATGAATTATGGATTATAAATGACTAAACAATATATAATAATAACACTTACCACGTAAACCAATGCATTCCTCCCAAAGTGTATTTTTCAAATCCGGGAACTGATGATAAAGACAGTCGTGTTTCACCGGAGTCATGTTCTCATCCAAACTTACAAACTCGTTTGGTCGTGATGTTTCCAATTGTTTTGTGTTCAACAATTCTTTCCTTTCCTCATGATCTTTAAGCAATGTCCGCAGGTGATCAATCCACTTCACTGCCAAATGTAAAATCTCAAATTTTGATATATCAATTTGAGCAAGTGGCAAAGTATTTTTGAGTTGTACAAAAGCACGGTTTACTCCCTGAATGCGGCGTCTCTCTCGAGCATTTGCAGCGCGACGTTGTCTGCTTACACCAGTCAACATTCGCTTCTTACGACGTTTACATTTGCGACTTTCATCATCCTGCTTCTCGTTTGTCTCCGAACTTTCATCACTGGGTGGTTCAAAATTGACCGTTTCAAGACTGACAGCAGCACATTCGCAATTGCAGTTCGCCATTTTGATCACTATAATTTTGTATAGCTCGTATATCCAGTCGTATTGTACTGACAATTGAGCTCCTCCTGTAAATGCAACAGAACACCACGTAAAACTATTATTAATATTAAGGTTAAAATTCAACCCTGCTAGAAAATTGTATAATTGTGCGTGCAAGTAGCAGGCTACACTCACATTTATACTTTGCCTTCATTCACTGAAATTTTCTATCAGAAGCTGTTAGTTTTGTTGATGAGTGAAAGTTATAGAAGTGAAAGTTGTAGAATAATTAGAACAAATCAAATTATCTTTTCCCAGACAGGGAAATATAAATGCGCTCCCAATTTGCTAAGATAAAAATCATGATGTAACTTATTTAAAAATAGCGTGCAGTTAATTAGTATGTACAGGTTGAACATAAGAGGGAAAGGAAGATAAGATAAGTTCTTGGATATTGTGCAACACATTAATATGCTGCGTTTATTAATTTTACCATTCTAATTTTATTCTATTTTGCATTCTATTTTGTTTTCGCAATTTCTGCGCGCATTTTGCGCAACATTTGTTAAACAGTAGTCGGCATCTCTTTCAATAAATAGCGCGTGAATCGCTTATTTTCTGGTTATAGAACGTGGGTGGTGCTGACACAAAACAATAAGAATCGAAAAATAAGTTGCCTGATAGCTATGTGACGAAGGTTCAAGAAGATTTACTTTCAATATTCGTAACGTTGGCATAAGAGCATATGATTGCATGCCTGTATGTAATAATAGTAAAGTGATGCGTTGGTGCATGGTGTATTAGCGCGAAATAAAGTATAGTAGCCTAAATTCTCTTGTCAATATGCATGTTTATATGATGGGTTCATAAAGTAAGAAAATCTGTTTGTTAGCTCATAGACAGACTCGTTTTACTCAATTTTCATGGTACAACAAATTAAATAACTGTAGATGATAAAACCAGTCTGTGCTTGCATGAGCAGCCTTGCGTATAACCTGTAACTTGCAGTCATGTTTGTAAATGACCATGTGACGTATAGATTAGCAAGATGAGTATGTCTAAACGCATGACAAAGTGTTATGACAAAGTACGCGCGAGTGGAGTAATGCCTCGTAGGAAGCAGGATTCTTGAACTGATCGAAGTATGAAACCATCGAATGGCTCTCTGATTTCCGCAAAACTAAGAAAAAGACCATTTTGTCGTCTTCAAAAACGATACTACCAGTATGAGCTGTAAATAAAGTAATTCGCAACAGTTGCGTCTAACTCAATTCAGCTGAGGTTTCCCACGTTTACAGTGCAATATATGTTCTATACCTCAAAGACGTATTATATCATACACAGATAATTACATGATGTATAATTGGCTACTATTGGCTATTTTTATCGCACTCTATATAAGTTTCTCGCTTATCTCTGAAAAAATCTACCGTGTCTAACCCCGTTAAATGCGTTTAAAGATAACGTAGTGATATAAGCAAACTACATATATTGGTATATTATAAGTTCTAGTTATTATATGCAAAAGCATGCAAGTTTTCATTCGGGTAACCTTTATTAGGCTGCGATATGAGGCCCCGTTTACATGAGACCGGAACGAAGTCAAACCGGGACCATTTCGTTTCGGTCATAGTAATATTTATAATAGATGTCTACACGAGACTGGGACGAAAATAACTCAGACCAGTCTCAAGTCATTCCGCCTGCTGGACCCAGCCGACTGACTTCAGACCGGCATGAATTCAGACCGGAATGAATGTAACACAAATACATTTCAGACCGGTCTCGGTTGTAACCTTGACATTGGAACAACACATGATAACCGAAGCCATCTGAAAAAGAAAATTGCCTGGAAAGGGGAATAAATTGAAAATTTCAATTTTCATTCCGGTTTGATTTCGTCCCGGTCTCATGTAAACATACCCTGGATCAGGGGGTTTCCTGTTTCGCTGAAGCTGTAGCCTGCACTCAGGCGGCGCTGGCCAAGAGTTAAATGCGTAAGGTGCAAGATTGGTGATACAAAAAACAATATGTGTGAAATAATATAATATACACTAGGAGTAACTATCGCAAGGAAAGTGCTGCCTCACACCCAAGGGATCAAAGGCAGCATGCAGAATTTGCTGAATAAGGGACTGTTTATATGATCCTGCTTTGCCAGGACGAGATGTGAGGCTGGATTATTTTGATGTAATATATGAACAACGAGAGCGAGTGTTTCACCGGGATGTGTTTGGATATCCCGGTGAGACACAAGCTCGAGTTGTTTATATGGCTTCTGAAATGAATTGAGACATAACAGAATGTTTTTTAAAAGTACATTTTCACTCCTTGTATATAAAATATAAAGACATTATTGACATCATGAAGTCATATGTTTCAATACCTCTGTAGACCGTATCGAGTGCTAAACAGCAGATCTAAATACATTAAATGCCTTTATGTATATCACCAGAAAGAAATAAAGCCATTCTTACCTGATTTATTCTTTGATATTGTCGAATGTCAGTCGTTTGCAATCCAACATATAAACTCGTATGGCGTGCTGTTCATGTGTAGTACTAAATAGAGAATAATACATGAGTGCGCGGAAATACCAGATTTATTTCGAGTGTTGAACATGATATCTCACGAGTGAGCGCAGCGAACGAGTGAGATATCATGTTCAACACGAGAAATAAATCTGGTATTTCCAAGCACCCATGTATTTTTCTGTTTATTATATAAACAAAATTCAGTGGAAAACAATAAAACGTCCGTGGCAATGCGTTTTACAACAAATGATATTTTCACACGTAAAAATATCGTATTTTTTGCGTGTGTTTAAATACGATTTTCAGTCAGTGGCCAAAAACTCTATATAACACTTATGTTTATATAATAAATAAAGTTTGACCGCCCCCCTCGTTTAAAAAAACTTCCTGAAGCTTAATTATTCCTCCCGGAATGCATCTTTACAGACAGACAGACAGACAGACAGACAGACAGGCAGGCAGGCAGGCAGGCAGGCAGGCAGGCAGACAGACAGACAGACAGACAGACAGACAGACAGACAGACAGACAGACAGACAGACAGACAGACAGACAGACAGACAGACAGACAGACAGACAGACAGACAGACAGACAGACAGACAGACAGACAGACAGACAGACACAAATCGAGATCTCGACAATACATAGATTGTGCGAAAGACTGGGTCGAGTGGACTCTGGAGAAACCACCGCGTGTCAAGAATAGTGTGCTGCCTCGCTACGCTCGGCAGCAATAAAGCAATGTGTAAAATAATAATGTTAAAACAATATGCATAACGACAGCCTTAACGGTAAATGGTTCTCTCGTGATGTAGTCATCACTCATCAAGGCCACCATCGGGAAGTTCAATTACTTGAGCGAAAGAAAATGCAAAAAAAACCCATTTCGTCCGGGTATATAGAGCATAAAGTGAAACAAATCACATACGCAAATGATAATACAGCGTTTGGTTATTTCGAGGGTTGCGCAAAAGATTAAAAATGTTCAGATGATGTGATTGGCTATCTAGAGTAGTAACTATATGATTGCTTTATATTACCAAATAGATGACGAATGATTGCCCGAACATCGTAAACTTGTGTAATTGAGGAACGCTTTATTTAACCAGACTCCCGCGTAATCTGAACATCATGAAAGATTTAGCGACAGTAATAAAATTTCTCCTTCAAAATGTTCAAGACTTGCACGTATAGCAATCGCGCAGAGACAAATATTGATTGGTTTGAAGTTTGACGTTGGCGAGTTGATTGTTAACGATTACCAGTTGAGATTACTTCTATTAATATAGTAACAATTTTGACCTTTCTAGCATTTATTTCATCATGTTATAATTTGCCTCCTTATCAGTTTCTTATCTTTTGAACATCATATGCCGCCCGTGCAGACCTTGTAGCTCGCTCTTGTGGGACTTTTAGATTCCCCTGAGTAACATTTTAAACTTCCATGCCAGAAATTTATCCTTCCTTTGAAGAACTTTCTATGTATTATTATATTATGTTGGCCAGTGAGATGAACGAAATACTTCTGCACAAGGACAAGTCACAATTATATATGTATATTTATCACCATGCAAACCAATAAGGAACCCATATATTGTGCATTTCCCAGTTTTTTTCCCAGTCAAATGAGTATACCAGCAACTTCTGTTTTCTAAATCAGGACTTACTATCACCTTGCCATCATCATCATCATGCACATCATCATCTGAGGCTCCTCCGCAGGCGGCATGTAGTAAAACACTGACTACCGGAACACCGGAACACCACCATTTTGTTTGGGGTTGGGGTTAGGGTTTGGGGTTGGGGTTAGGGTTGGGGGTTAGGGTTGGGGGTTAGGGTTGGGGGTTAGGGTTGGGGGTTAGGGTTGGGGATTAGGGTTGGGGTTAGGGTTAGGTGGTGTTCCGGTAGTGTTCCGGTGTTCCGGTAGTCAGTGTTTTACTACATGCCGACATAAATAACGATTTTTACAACGTCAACAACTGGTTAATAGCAAACAAGCTTACTTTAAATGTAAAAAAAACTGAATTTATGCTAATAGCTTCTAAACGATAATTGAAACAATTCTCGTACGACCCATGTATACTGATAGGTGACAAATAAGAAAGTATACTGGGAATTACTTTAGACGATGAACTGAGATGGCATAAACACAATGATCTTCAATGCAAAAAACTATCCAAGAGCATTATTGCCTTACTAGGACGAGCCAAACGATTCGTTAACCAAAACGTATTATAATTAACATGTACAACTCACTAGTTGACGGCAGTCGTATACGCATACAGACAAGCTTGTAAAAATGCAAAAACGAGCGGCTCGAATTATCACAGGGTCAACTTACGAAGTAAGATCGAAAAGATATGTTTAATATTTTACACGGGGAACCAATTGAAACCACTCTTAAGAAAAGAGAAATGATAATGACATTTAAGGCCTTACAAGGCCATGCAGCTGCCAGAATTCGTGACCAATATCTTTAAAATTTGCTTAATTGAATGATATGTACCCGTTAAAAGTAATAACTGTAAACTTTATTTGGAAAAACCTAAAACAGATTCATGAAGAAATCGTTTTCATATCGAGGTGCTGCATCATGGAACAATCTTCCAAATGACCTTGCCAACAACTACTGTATAAAGAGCTCTCCAGAAGTAACTACAAAACTTTAATAACAACTGTTTTATCAATTTGGAGAGGAATACTGTGTAACAACTTGTGGGGCGGATTTGATCGAAGGAGTAAGTTTTGGGTCTGGGAGGGTTAACACTATGTACTACATCTAGCCGCAGAATATGTGAACCATAAAATAAAGTGCTTAATAGCTGATATTTTACTTCGCTTGCATGAATATAATCACTTCGCCAAATTGAAACGTGCATCCAAACAAGTCAAATTAAAGCCACGTTACTTCGAAAATCAGAGTTGAGAACATTGTTTGAATTGTTTCTAATGTATTCGACACGTGCCTAACATAACATAACAAAAGCATCATGACCCAAAAAGTATATTTTACACCATATCCGCGTTTCACCCGATTGAGTAAAACGTGGACATGCCTTTTCAAGATGCGAAAAGTGTATTTTGCACCATATCTACTCCATATATTGAGCTCAGCAGGGATCGATCCATAGTTTCCAAGCATACGACACTGTGTAGAGCCCAGTACACTAACTTGACTGTTGGGTTTTCACCTGTACAAAAAATACAGGTGAAAAACCAACAGTCAAGATAGCCTACTGGATACAACACAGTGCTGTATGTTTGGAAACTGTGGTCGTGCCTGCTGAGCTCAACATTCATTTCGCTGTTACACTAAACAACTTGTCTCGCAATGTTAAGAAAGACGATTTCAGCATTGCATTGCAAAGGATGTTACACCAAGTAATATGTCCCATGCAAGCTGCAATGATCATAGTATAAAAACCGCGAGTGTTCACCTTTGGCGCCAGATTGACAGTCAAAAGCCAATAGGAAATCGTTCAATATACAGTATAAACATTGCGAGCTAGTTGCAAGAGTGATGTTAAACTGTGTGTAATGCATTAAAAATGAGTTCCCGCAATCGTTGCAAAAATTCGAACCTGATTCTACTTCGTAAAATGGTTGTTGCAACAATAAGATTGTGAGAGATGATACAACTTGTAATTTCACGTACAACTTGTGTTGCAACAAAATTGCGAGAGAAATAGTGTATGATTCCACCTCCGAGAGTAAAGAGTCAAGTAAAATCAAAAGTACCAGCTAGCAAGCAACAGGCACAATGGTCTAGTGGTCTCGGCTAAGTGTCGCATGTCGGTTAAGCCAGGATCATTTCCTGCCCTGACAAGAATCTTTTGGCCTTTGTCAGGGGTGCGAATTAATTATAGGGTAGAGTAAAAGGATTAGCTATGATAGAAAACATTAAGCTTTCACCAATAGACCTGGTAGTCTAGAGGTACCACTCAAAGCCTTCGGGTGCTATGGTGGAAGGATCGAGTCCGGGTAAGACCGGCTGAGACTTCGTGCTCAGGTAATCGATCTGCCCGGCTGTATGCGGAGTGGGACAAAATTCGGGGGTTCTCTTTCCCCGAAACTTCTGAGGAAAAACACTTGCGTATCTTGCTCAAAAAGTAAAGAAAAAGACTTAGTAAAATTTTTCCTCTTGTCCCGGCCCCCTCCCCCCGGGGGCCCTCGCCCTTCTCCTCCTTTGCCGCCTTCCCACCGCACGCTGTCATATTCTAAGTCTACCGCGCATGCGCCACACCATGGTAACTACTAAAGATTAATTTGATTGGTAGTATCTTCTCCAAACATTTGCCCGGCCGCCATTTTCTTTATTATTCTTCTCCTTTCGTCCACCACCTTTTTTCTTTATTATTCTTTCACTCATCCACGAACCGATCCTGATACACGGCATCGGCTTTTACTGGCCGATATCGCTACCACTACACCACTTGGTCGTTGTTGAAAGCCTACCCCATCTTATTCACCTTAACCTTTATTCTCTAGATAGCTTAATATTCGACACATTTCAAGTCACAAAATGATTTTTGTAGGACTTGAACCACAATGGTACATTACACAGTGTGTAGTCTTTACCACTAGACCACTTGCCCGTTGTTAGAAACCTATAGCTATTTATTCACCTTAACCGTTTTTCTCTAGCTTGTGGCACATTTCAAGTGACAAAATGATTTTGGTAGGACTTGAACCACAATGGTACATTACGCAGCCTGTAATCTTTACCACTAGACCACTTGCTCGTTGTTGTAACCCTTGCGCAACTTAGTCACTTTATCCTTTTTTTCTCTAGTTTGTGGAACTAATATTCGACACATTTCAAGTCACAAAATTATTTTTGTAGGACTTGAACCACAATGGTGCATTACACAGTGCGTAATGGTCTTTACCACTAGACCACTTGCTCGTTGTTGTAATCCTAGCGCAACTTAGTCATTTTATCCTTTTTTCTCTAGTTTGTGCAATTTATATTTTTCACATTTCAAGAAACCTACGGCTACTTTTTCACCTTAACCGTTCTCCTCTAGTTTGTGCAATTATAAGTCGCCACATTTCAAGTCACAAAATGATTTTTGTAGGATTTGAACCACAATAGTTCATTACACATGCAAACGGTAGTCATTACCACTAGACCATTTACTTGTTGTTGGAAACCTACCGCAACTTATTGACCTTAACCGTTTTTCTCTAGTTTGTGGAATTAATATTTTTCACATTTCAAGTCACAATGGACTTGGACCACAATGGTACATTACTGACAGCGCGTAGTCTTTACCACTAGACCAGTGGCTCGTTGTTGGTAACCATCCGCAGCTTATTTACCTAAGCTGTCTTTTCCTAGCTTGACACATTTCAAGTCACAAAATTATTTTTGTCGGACTCGAACCACAATGGTACATTTCACAGCGTCTTGACCACTAGACCACTTGATCGTTGTTGCGCCACTTATTCACCTTAACCTTTTTTTCCAGCTTGTGCAATTAATATTCCACACATTTCAAGTCGCAAAATGATTGTTCTAGGATTTGAACCATAATGAGGCATTACTCAGCGTGTAGTCTTTACCACTAGAACACTTGTTCGTTGTTCAACGAACAAGTGTTCTGTTAATCACCTTAACCCTTTTTCTGTAGTAATATTCGATACATTTCAAGACACAAAATGATTTTTCTAAGATTTGAACCAAAATGGTACATTACACAGTGTTTAGACTTTACCACTTGACCACTTGCTCGTCGTTGAAATCCTATCGCATCTTTTTCACCTTGACCGTTTTAGTAGATCGACTTTACCGCAAGATCACTTGCTTGTAGTCGGGAAGCCTAACGCAACCTATACTTATTCACCTTATTTTTTTCTCTAGTTTGTATATAATTAAAATTCAACCATTTTCAAATCGCAGTATGGCTTTTCTAGGACATGAAGCACAATGGTGCATTACACAGCCAGTAGTCTTTACCATGCAGAAGATCACTTGTTGGTCGTTGGAAGCCTAACGCAACTTATTCACCTTATTTTTCAAATCACAAAATGGCTGTTGCAGGACTTGAACCGCTGCTGTTACACTACACAGCATGCATGTACCGCTAGATCACTTGCTTGTAGTTGGAAGCCTAAGGCAACTTATTCGCCTTATTTTTTTCTCTAGCTTTTATAATTAAAATTCAACGTACCATTTTCAAATCGCAAAATGGCTTCTCTAGGACATGAATCACTATCGTACTGCAATGTACATAACGCAACCTGTTGTCTTAACCAATAGACCACTTGCTCGGTGTTGGAAGCCTAACGCAACTTTATATTCACCTTATTTTTTGTCTACCTTGTATAATTAATATTCGACGCATTTCACAAGACTACTTGCTCGTTGTTGGAAGCATATAACGCAACTTATTCACCTTATGTTTTTCTCTAGCTTGTTTAATTTAATTAAAATTCAACAATTTTCAAATCACAAAATGACTGGCGTAGGATTTGAACCGCATTGGTACATTACACAGCCTGTAGACTTTACCACAAGACCACTTGCTTGTTGTTGGAAGCAAACCGCAACTTGTTCGCCTTATTTTTTCTCTAGCTAGTATAATTGAACCATTACATTACTTGAACCACAGCTGGTATATTACACAGCCTATAAAGTATTAGTAAGGGCTTATCGGTCAACCTTTGCCTTTTTTAACCGCTTTTCTAAGAGTAAGAAGGAATATATGTTTTCTATTTTGTTAACCTTGCACTGGATCATTTAAAATGTTTAACCAACCTCACAAAACCTGTCAAAAACTAAATTTCTTAATGTCAAAATGGATTGATCACGGTGCGCTAGACTATCGTGTCTATTGATGATTATCTCGAATATTATTTTCTAGCTAATGGTGCATTGCCCAATTTGGTGAAATTGTTGATACCACCAGGAATCGATCCGGGCTTCACACAGTTGCAATACTTCGTCCTTTCCACTAGAGTATCTTGCCTCCAGCTGCTTTAAGTTCTTTATATTTTAAAGTAAAATCTTTAATATTTTCGTGATAAAAATTTAAGGCTCGTGAGTTGTTCGTGACTCATTTAGGCTGCAGCTTATTTAGGCCGAGACGCATAACTATTTCCAGCTGAATTGTGGACAACTCAAATGATTGTTTTTTTACATGCTTCAAATGTCGGGGCTTAATTCGAGCTTCGAATATTGACTTCGAGTTAAGCCCCTCTTTTTTCACGGGGCTTAACTCGAACTTTCCAAGTTATGTTTGAGCGTTTCTTTCTTCGAGTTAAGCCCTTGACGAAAATGGGTGTGGTTTGGGCGTGGTCGGGGTAAGACTCGAAAAGGGCCTAACTCGAAGATTACCTACCTCCATCAAGAGCCCCTCTTGTTATCGAATGTTTGTTTGAACATGAATGTGCTCCAAAGCTAGAGTTATTACGATGTTCGATCTGAGGAAGCGTGAGAAACCCATTTTGCCAGAAGCGTATTTGTCGTCGTTAAAGTGCCTATGACACGAAATCTCACCCCAAATGTTTATAGTTGCATCGTAAAGATCACTTAAAATGACTTAATAATTTCGTTTATAGAATTTTGGTAACTTGCCTCCTTTGCAAGATATTTAACTTTGTTTCATATGCAAATATCACAGGTGTGACATCACATCGCATAATGACATTTTGAAAACGCAATATTTTACCATGATAAACTATTTTTACAAACAAATACAGTCAGAGGGTTAATTACCAGTTATGAAATTAATACATATACAAGGGCAATTTTTAAGTTTTTTAGATACGTATTCATCAAGAAAACTATACTTTTCTGAAAACTCATTATGTGATGTCACACCGGTGATATTTGCATATGAAACAAAGTTGAATAATTATCTTGAAAAGAGGGCAAGTTACCAAATTTCTATAAAAGAAATTATTAAGTCATTTTAAGTGATCTTTACAATGCAACCATAAACATTTGGGGTCATAGGCACTTTAAGTTGAGTTTCAAGGATTCACATATACGTCATCATTTTGTGATGCGTATTCAAAAATATTTTGTCTCAGCCGGACTCGATCCTTCACCATAGCACCCAAAGGCCTTGAGCGGTACCACTATAGACTACCAGGTCATGTTAATCTACCATATATTTGCATGCATGAATATATATTTATCGACTGGGAGTTCCGTGCTGAAAACTTTATTTTCCCGAGGTCTCAAGCCCCGTTTACACTACGCTCAATTTTTGGTACGGACAAAATTGGTACCCGTACCAAATTTATCCGTGTTCGGCCTTTGTAAATAGGTAGTCCGAAATTGAACGTGGTGTAAACCGGCCTTGGAAGCGGAACGTTTCTGAGGCCGATTTCGGTACGGACCTAAACGGTAAATAAACGTGTTTATTTTTTCGTTTGATGCCTTTAGTTTCAATGTAATAGATGATCAGGGGCCGCGGAACCGGGGGGGGGGGGGCAACGGGGCATGTGCCCCCCCCTTTTTTAAAAGTGAAAAAAGTGCCCTTTTTCTGGGCTAAAGTGCCCCATTTACAGAACGAAAAAAGTATTTCTTGAATAAACGCCCTCTTTTGCTGGAAAGAAAGTGCCCTTTTTGCAGTAGTAAAGACTCTATAAAGGCCATTTCCGACGTTATAGAGACTCCATATTTTCAAAAATTTTCGTTCGGCTCGTGAACGACATAAAATCGTTTGATTTTGATCATGTACAAAAGTGCCCTTTTTGGCCAATGCCCCTCCACTTTCGAAATGCTTCCGCGGCCTCTGTAGATGATTTTCTACTCACCAAGACAATAAAGAAGATAAATGATTAAAATGATTTATTTTCGTATAGTTTTACAATAAGACTTTTGACACAGCTACAAATTTTACTTATGGAGCCGAGACCAACTTGTCAATCGAGAGTCCACAAAACATATTGTTTCTTAATCCCATTCAATAAGTTTATTTTACCAAGTGTCAAACAACCAAACAGGAGAAAGTTCCACGACTTTTCTCCATAACTGAGCGATGTTATCATTCATTGGTGGATTGTTAAAAATTGGATTGAAAAAAGTTGAAAGTATTGTTGGAGACAGTCGAATCTCATGACTTTCACGTGACACGCTATCGTCCAATGCGATGCAAGAACAGAAAAGTTTCTGAAAATATCATTGTTAAAAGTTGAAAATTTTCAACTTCAACTTCAAATTTTTTTTCCGGCGGAAAATTGGTGTCGGCGAATCACATTTTACAAAATTTTCTTTCTGCGGAAAATTTTCTTAAGTGAAAATGGGCCTTCTTAATGGACATCACACACACTAATATAGTTCTTGCTTGAAATCATAAGCATGACAATCTATGCATGCTTCATGGCTTCGTGCGACGTTGACAAAAAAGTACAGCATGCTTAACCTAGCTTAAGCCTGTATCAGACCTATATTTATGAACACAGCATGATTAGAGATGAACGACTATATATAAGTTCACTGGCCAACATTGCCTAAGGCCTTTGGCTTCCGTTTACATTTTACTATAATAAATTATATAATGAAACGTACAGAAGTCTGACTTGTTTGATGAATTCAATTCATTTACTAGCTGCCATGGCGCAGTGAAATATATTATGGTTGCGATAAGATATATGTAAAATGAATTTATTTGGCAACTTCGGTCCTTGCACGTTTTGATGTTGAGGGTGATGATTCAAATCTGCGCTTCAGCGTTTCAGCTTTGTTTTCACTCTCCTGAAAAAAACAAAAAAAACAAATGGAAAAGAATTAACCACTATTATGAATAGCAACTACATGAAATAACTTCATGCGCAGCAAAACCAAACGTCCATTCTCCCGTGAGCCTTGTATATGCTGCGGTACGAAAAGTCGTAAAACAGTTACTCCCCTACTGGGCGAAGGGTATGCTTTTGCTAAAATTGTTATTTTTTTAGTTGACTATATATGGACCCAAAACTGGCAGGAAATTGAGGGATTCAAATTTTCAACTTCTCAAAGAACAGGGGATTGAGAGGTTGGGGGTTGAAAGGAACAATTTTGTTTCCATGGTATTTCATGCCACACTATTTGAGCTACAATCCTGCAAAAATTATTGTGGACAGCGTGCATGGAAATAGAAATACCTGCAAATAACAGCAATTTTTAACTTCCCCCTCCCCCTGTTCAATGTTGAAAGTAGTGCTGCGCGCCGGAGTTTTGGCCTAATTTGCCGGAGTTTGTTAAACTCCGGCAGCACTTATTTGTACTGCAAACTACTGTCGGCGAAAAATCCTTAATCCATCGACGAAAAAGTAAATACTCGCATCGATACTGCATAGCCTTGCCACAAACATAGTACGAATTACGAAGTGTTCATGCGAAGTGTTCAAATCAAAACAAAGATAGTTCTTCCACTTTGAAATGTGAAATTGCCATTAAATTTCGAATTTTCACAATTTGCCGGAGCTGGAAATTTTCTGCCGGCGTTTTTTTCTCCCGGAGCCGGAGGTGAAAAACCCGGAGTTCGCACAGCACTACACACGCAAAAATCTCACAACTTGTCAACAAGATGTGTTCGCAACAGGCTTGTAGCAAGTTTGTCAACAAGTTGTAACAATGCTGTTGTTTTATCAAGTTGCTACAAGGTTGTCACTCGCAACTTGTTGACAAATTGTTGAATTGCAGGACGATAACAAGTTGTTGGAAAGGAGATTTTTGCGTGTGTAGTGCTGTGCGAACTCCGGGTTTTTCACCTCCGGCTCCGGGAGAAAAAAACGCCGGCAGAAAATTTCCAGCTCCGGCAAATTGTGAAAATTCGAAATTTAATGGCAATTTCACATTTCAAAGTGGAAGAACTATCTTTGTTTTGATTTGAACACTTTGCATGAACACTTCGTAATTCGTACTATGTTTGTGGCAAGGCTATGCAGTATCGAGTCTGTCGAGCTCAACAACCTTGTAGCAAGTTGCCAACAAGCCGTTAACAACTTGTCAACAAGCCGGGAACAAGCAGTGCGAACACATCCTGTTGACAAGTTGTTGGAACAGCATTGCTACAAGTCTGCTGCAGGTTTGTTACAACCTGTGCGTTTTTACGTGTGTAGTTGAAAGCTTATATTGGTTAGGTGAAAGCTTTGTGAAATGCATGTCAAAACCAACATTGTAGGGGAGAGCGTGGGAGACAAAGATGCCAACATGTGTATGTGAAAAGTAATACTTTAGTTTACAAGTAAAGTAGGAAAGTACGTTTTCATTAAAATACTTGGCGTACAGTATGTGATTGTCTATCCCATGGTTTGTAATTTTACCATATAACCAGGGTCGCCGAGAGAATTTGCGGGGTCCAGGGCAAATCTTCTCTGGAGGCCCCATGACATCATTATTTTTAAGCTAGAACCAAGTCAGTCACCCAACTAGACCTTAGCTAGACTGCATGCGGAGGGATGTGGAGCTACTGCAAGGGGCCCTCGCTTTCAAAAATTATCTGACCAATTTAAAGAACCTACTCAATTTTAGGCTCTCTCTCAAGTTGGGGCCCTATTAAGGCGGGGGCCCGGGGCAATTTGCCCTCCCCCCCTCTCGGCGGCTCTGCATATACCAATAATATCACACCTTGGCTGTGTTTGTGGCACTCGGGCTTGATATTGTTGATACATTTGTTGTTTGGGGGCTGGTAACTACTGCTGCTGAAGTAGGTTGTATGGCAGATGGTCGAGCCGGTGTTGTAGTGGGTGGGACTGTCTCTTGAGAAAGAATTATCTTTGAGATCGCTTCATTACGACAACAGTTAGCATTTTGTATTGGGGTTACACCAGAATAATTTGGTCTATTAATGTTTGCTCCTTCAGCTACCAGCAACTGCAAAATTTCGCCACATTCCTGGTCAATAGCGTGGTGAAGTGGCGTGTGGCCGCTTTTACCATCCTAAAATAAAATAACAGATATTAAAATTCAGCAATTTTTGCGCTGCTCTTTATTTCAACTTCCAAAAATAGCAAAAGCAGCACTTGACTGGAAACTGCGTGATCAACGGAAAAAGAAAATGAGGGAGGCCATCAATAAAGAAGAAATCGAAATCGCGAAACATTCCTAACACTGTTTCCTCTGCGGTAAACTCAGGTACCAACCAAGACCCGGCGAGATTCAGCGCAGATAACCCAACTGATATTGCCAATATGTTCAACAGATACTTCACGTCAGTATATACATCAGCTGACAATTACGAGGACACAGCTGATCATGAGCAAGCTGAACCTGCAGTAATGACAGATCTCGCCCTCTCAGTTGAGGAAGTGCAAGCAGTACTTGGATCTCTTGACTGTACGAAAGCTACTGGACCCGATGGCATTCCCGCACGTCTACTAA